>MU187908.1:30624-68946 GCA_016904865.1 Pissodes strobi | reverse complement strand
CTTTTAGAACATTCAATTTTTGAGCGGTTTATATCGATTATACCCGTAATAGAACGTTGCCATGGTAACCAACCACTGTAGAACGATATTTAAATAAACTGAGCAAAATTTGAAATCTACGAAATTAATTTCTATTTTATAAAACGATATCCTCGAATTCCATATTCTCTTAAAATACATCACTCCAATTGAAAAAAAATCAATTTTGAATGAAAATATTTGAAAACTTCCATATAGGTGAGAAATTTTACGTAGATTTCGAAAATCTATAGGGGAATGTTAAGAAGTTTCAATTTTTTTCATAATCATCAAATATACTGTCCTTTGTACTTTCCAGCCCTTTTTCTCCCTAATTGAAAAAAATGCTATATTTCACGAACACTTTTAAAACTAATCACATATTAACGAAATTTTACGTAGATTTTGAAAATCACCTCGAGAATGGTGAGAAATTTCGAATTTTTTCATAATCTTCAAATATAATTCCCTATGCATTTTTCAACATTTGACACAAACCCCAAACCTTATTTTCACCCCAAATTGAAAAAAATTCAATTTCGAACGAAAATCTTTGAACACTTCCATATAAATGTAGATTTCGAAAATATATAGTTTCGATTTTTTTCATTATCTTCAATTTTTACGTAGATTTCGAAAATCTATAGGAGAATGCTAAAAAGTTTCAATATTTTTCATAATCTTCAAATGTACCTACTGCCCTTTGTACTTTCCAGCGCTCGGCAAACATTTGAATCTTTTGTACTCCCTAATTGAGAATTTTACAATTTTTCACAAATATATTTAAAACTATTCATATATAAAGGAAATTTTACACAGAATTGGAAAATCGAGTCTACAATGGTGAGAAATATCGAATTTTGTCATAATCTTCAAATGTACTGCCCTATGCTCTTTTCAGCATTTGACAAATTCCGAAACCTCATTTTCACCCCAATTAAAAAATATGTAAATTTTGCACGAAAATATTTGAACCCTTCCACACATGTAGGTAGCAAATTTTACGTAGAATTCGAAAATCTATAGGAGAATGCTAAGTACTTTCAATTTTTTCATAACTTTCAAATGTACTGTTCTTTGTAATTTCCAGCGCTTGACAAACATTTGAATACATTTGTTCTCCCTAATTGAAAATTTTACAATTTTTAACGAAAAATTTTAAAGCAACTCACATATAAAGGATATTTTACGCAGATTTGGAAAATCGACTTGAGAATGGTAAGAAATTTCGAATTTTTTCATAATCTTGAAATGTACTGGCCTATGCACTTTTCAACATTTGCCAAAACTCTAAACCTTATTTTCACCCCAAATTGGAAAAATTTCAATTTCTAACGGAAATCTTTGAACACTTCCATATAGGTAAGACATTGTACGTAGATTTCGAAAATATATAAGAGAATGTTAAGAAGTTTCGATTTTTTTCATAATCTTCAAATGTACTGTCCTTTGTACTTTCCAGCGCTTGACAAACATTTTAATATTTTTTTTTCCCCCTAATTGAAAAAATTGCAATTTTTCACGAACATTTCTAAAACTACTCACATATAAAGGAAATTTTACGTAGATTAGGAAAATCCTCACGCGAATGGTGAGAAATTTAGATTTTTTTCATAATCTTCAAATGTACTGGGCTATGCACTTTTCAACATTTGACAAAATATGAAACCTTATTTTCACCCCAATTGAAAAAAATTCAATTTTGCACGGAAATATTTAAACACTTCCATAGAGGTAGGAAGTTTTACGTAGAATTCGAAAATCTATAGGAGAATGTTAAGAAGATTCGATTTTTTTGACAATCTTCAAATGTACTACCCTTTGTATACTTTCCAGCTCTTGACAAACATTTGAATCTTTCTTTCCTCTAATTGACAAAAATTTTGCAATTTTTCACGAACATTTAAAACTACTCACATAGAAAGGAATTTTTACGTAGATTTGGAAAATCGACTCGAGAATGGCGAGAAATTTCGAATTTTTTCACAATCTTCAAATGTACTGCCCTATGCACTTTTCAACATTTGACAAAACCCCAAACCTTATTTTCACCCCAAATTGAAAAAAATTCAATTTCGAACGAAAATCTTTGAACACTTCCATATAAATGTAGATTTCGAAAATATATAGGAGAATGTTAAGAAGTTTCGATTTTTTTCATAATCTTCAAATGTACTGTCCTTTGTACTTTCCAGCGCTTGACAAACATTTTAATTTTTTTGTCCCCCTAATTGAAAAAATTGCAATTTTTCACGAAAATTTCTAAAACTACTCACATATAAAGGAAATCTTACGTAGATTTGGAAAATCGACTCGAGAAGTTTTTCAAATCTTCAAATGTATTATGACACTTTCTGGTTAATTTTTCAGAATTTTTTTTTGGCTGTAATTTTTCCAGTTTTAATGTTAGATTTCTTTAAATAATTATTATATCAAGAGGTATCTCTATAAGCTCTGGATGATATGAAGTACTACCGTGCAATAATAAGGTACTATCGTCTAGAAACATCTGAAATTCCCTTTTGAGTGATTTAATACACGTTACTTACATAAACCAAATATCTAAGAATTTGATTTGCCCTATTAATGTTGATAAAAAAAACACTTACTTGACTCTTGGCAGCATCACCAATCAGCCTCTCGGTATCGGTAAAGGCCACATAACTAGGGGTGGTTCTGTTGCCTTGATCGTTGGCGATAATTTCAACTTTGCCATGCTGCCACACTCCCACGCAAGAGTACGTGGTACCAAGATCGATTCCAATTGCCGGAGTTTTGCCCATTTCGAGAAGATCTTAAGAAAAAAAACATTTGTATTAATCTAGGTTAATTTAGGTTATCGATTGTGTTTTGGGGCAAATTGGTTAGCTTAAAATCTCATTTTCTAAACGCCACCGTTCATCAAAACAAGATGCTTTATAAGCAAAAGGCCTATTGGAAACTTCAATTTACGTCGATCGACCGCAAATATTGTTTGGCAAAATATCGATATCGATATCGCTCGGCGGTTCAAGCGGTCATCTTCTCAATTGGGAAGATTTTTCTAAATACCAGAGCCGTAGCTAAGCGTTCTTGGGAGGGAGGAGGGGGGGGGTCAAACCCCCTAAAGCCCACTCTTATCTACGGGCCTGCTAAATACGCTCTTTGAATAAGGTAACCCAAACTAACTTGCAATAGAGAAACCATTTGGTTTCCAGCTACCAAACGGCTTCAATTTAAAAAAAAGAATTAAATAATCTCATCATGTATTAAAGCTTGAAGTATAGATGCCCTTTAGAATAATATCGTTGGATAAGTCGCGGCGGGCGGTCCTACCAAAGAACCTGCTAGACTTCCTGATCTGAACCACCCGGACTTGTCCAGCAGGGCAAAATGACGATATCGATATTGTCTGGAGATGTAAGGAGCAAGGAACTAAAATTAAATCATTAAGATTATTTTATCTTCTCGGTCCGGGAGATTTCCAAACTGGGCTCCTTGAACTTCCATCAAAGGATTTGTTAGAAATATCCTTTAAATTTTTAGAATTCATCGCAAATTAACAGATACTTGAAATAAAATCGACCTAAAAATGTGTTTTTAAACGCTATAGTTGCGAAGGTCTTACAGAGGAGCCTGTTCGGCTTCCTGATCTGATCCCTTTGAACTTTTTCCTGAAACCCGGTTGCGAATTTCATTTATGTCGAAGAATCACAAATATTTTTTGACAAAATATCAATATCGAAATTGCTTAGAATCTCTTTTTCTTAATTTAGGACATTGTTTTAAATGCGAAAAAAGAAACCATATTAAGGTTTCCAGCGGCTTGTTACAAATATATCTTTAAAAAAAATTATACAAATGCTTGAAATATAAGTTACTTAAAAAATACTACATGAGCACCTGCTAGCCTCCCTGCTCTAAACTGTCCGGACTTTTACTAGCAAATATTTCTAGGAAAAATGTCGATATAGATAGATATTGCCTGGGACAAGGAACCTCGTTAAAAATTAATATTAAATTATTAAGATCATTTGGTGCCCGCAGTCAAAGGATTTTTTTTGAATTAAAATGTGTTTTTGAACAATATAGTTGGGCGGAGGTCTTACCGAAGAGCCTGCTCGACTCCCTGATCTGAACCCTTTGGACTGTTTCCTTAGACTCAGCTACAATTTCCGATTTGCATCAATAGAGTGCAAGTAATAATTCAAAAAGGCTTCATAACGTAAGCGAATCAAATTGTTTGAGATTTAGAGGACGAAAAAATGTGTATAAAAATTCAAGTAAAGGCATATTAAAAGCATTTTAGTCAATTCAGTAAATTGGTTGGTGCCCAAAAAAAAACAACTTTGAATCTAGTAAAATGTTTTAGGTGTGGCAACCCCGTAATAGGGGACAACCTTATTTATAAACATAAATAAGGACTTTTCGCACCACTATGCAACGCTGTAAATTGTATTTATTGAAGATATGAGTATAGGAACCGAATTATATTTTATTTAAATGGAATCTCCCTGTATAATAAGCCAATTTCATTAAAGTAATATCGTAAATATTAGAAGGGTAATTTACAGAAAACCGTCCATAAGGCCAATAAGTGTGATGAAGAACGTTAATACATCACGCACCTTGTTGTACTCATTAACCTTATGGACATATTAACCGCAATTGCGGCCTTAATATTCAAGATAGACTCATTAAACCTTATTTAATTGAAATTGCCTTATTAATACATCTTCAGATAATTTTAAGATATTCGTTTTAAATAGATATTTCTATCAGGAATTAAGTTGAGCGTAAGCTTAAAAAATATTGAGCAAAACCTAAAATTACAGAAAAAAAAATGTTGATAAAAATGCTAAAAAGCACAAACTTACCTTAAAATATGTCACGATTAAATTGAAAATCCGTACACTGTGATTTTATGCGAATTTTAACGAAATATATTTTTGTTGGCTTTTCGGCGCGATGTTTAAAGCACAGAATAATTCTGTGTTTAAAGTATCAGAAATAGAATGGATTCTGCTTGGCGATATGTGCGGCCGTCGGTCTCGACTCCCACTCACCTTTTTTCCATAATATTTTGGTATAAAGTGTCTTGTATCTGTATCGTTGCCTTTTTTGACTTTATGATTAATTCCGACGAGTGGAAACGAGTTTATCGGTCTAAATGCTAAATAGTTGATTATTGCCACATCGTATAAGGTGGTACTCGTTTTACTACATACGCACGTCAAAGTATTTAGCTGCAATACCATATGGTATTATATTATTAATAACTTAATTGCACGTGTAATTAGTAATTTAAGCTTCAATGTGAACTCAATTGTTAAATTGTATCACAATCAGACGATTTTTCTAATATAAATACAAATTAAGTATACATGAAACTGTCAAAATGTTATAAATTGGTTAATTTGGGTTAATTTTAGACCATAATTAATTAGTTTTAGATTTAGATGTGCATTGATCGCGCTCATATTTAAAAATCATACGTAGTTCTGCTATTTGGGTGTAATATACTATGAAGCACTCTCGATCTGTAAACATTCTTAATTTTCAATAGGTCAAGCAATTTTTGAGCTTACGATATGGCAACAAAATTTGCATGAAGGTGGTCCTACAAAGCCCTGTCAAGAAAATACAAAATACAAAATCGTTCTTGAGAATATAGCGAAGGAGCATTAAATCAAATATATAAATCTTCCCGTATTTCAGAGACATAAATGAAATGATAATATCGTTGTTCAGGTGACCTCAATAAAAGAAATGTAATGGCGAAAGATCGAGGAACCGTGAAGGCCATTCGATAGGCCCTCTTCATCCTATCCATCGATTTGGGAACGTGACATCCAAAAATGCTCTAACATCACGAGTAAAATGCGGAGGAGCTTGATCTTGCTGAGATCAGGTTAAGTTGATATCGGGAGTTACTTTGTTTATAGTTGGAACTATTTCTTGCGAAGAAGCTGGAGACACAGCTTTTTCAAAACCAGCTACGGTATCCTTTGATTTGGGAAAGCCAAGAAGATCCCATGACTTAATATTGTTTTAAATGTCTGGGTATCTGAATAATACTTTTGACAGTTCGTTTAATTTAAAATATGCTTTTTTATCGTCTAAAATCCGTTTGAAAACGATTTTAAATGGCAAAATTGTATAAAAATCCGAAATTTCCGGTCTCTTTAGGGCGATAGCCTTGGCTTCGGACGAGTCGTGGATTTTACAGCGAATAGTCATTTTAAATTCAGTTCGCTTCATGTCATTACATTGCCTGAAAAATCACGAGACCGTGGAACTGAACCGCTCGGAGCACTGCCAGGTATGCGCAGTGCCCGACACTCCAACTTTCCGATTTCGGTAGAGATGAGTAGCTGGTAGTGTATAAGCTGTGATCAGAGACTATTAACGTATTCGAAAAAATTTTAGTAAAGAAAGAAAAGGACCACGCCCTAAATTTGTTAGCTTCACTGTACAAACTACAGATGTCGCCAGCTAACCTCTCCTTTACAGTTTCCAGTAAACTTTTTCAACACAAAACGAAAAACTTCTATGTGCAAGTAACAGATGTCACTTACGCAACCGGCCAGTGTTGCCGAATGTCACATAATTATCAGATTTTAACATAATTTTGCCAGCATTTTGTTGAAAAATTTTAAGATTACATAATTATATGGCAAATCAGAAGGGATAGGTTTTTTTTGTCCGGCCATTTTCAGGTTTTTAACATAATTTTCATCAAAATCTGATAATTTTGGCTTAGCAAATACATAATTTCAATTTCATTTCATGCCATCGGCAATACTGGTTCCGGCCGGCACCCTCGGATTCGGAGGCAGAGGGTGCCGAGCCACGGCCACCTTATACGACAAGGCCAGGAAGCAGCATATTATTAGTCATCACAGGTAGACCATTGAGTCGAGCGTAAAATGTAAACAAACCAGAGAACAAACTGTAATGTGCTGTAATTATCTAGTGTTTTTATCATTCTATTTTTGGTTTTTGAAGGGAATGTAATTATTTTGTTTGAAAGGCGATCGGGGGGTTTTAAATTAAAAGGGAATTATTCTGATGTATGTTTTAATTTAGTTTCTACTCACCTAAATTACCAGGGCCTTACCTTGATCATACCCTTGTAGAGTACTTGTACCTAATAAGTCCTTTGCTTCCTTATTAATATTAAAATAAGACAATATGATGAAACAGGAGACAAGTTTATTAATTATAAAAATATATAAGAGAAATACAGAATACATTAATAAAATAAATATCAAATCGAAGATAGGAACAAGTTACTGTTACAAGTACTAGATGAAAGGAACATTATATATAGGACCTAGCTTAAAAGTTTATAATTTACAAACCATTGTTTATGATTTTTTAGTTAGTTCACCTATTCAGTAACCACTGAAGCACAATCTTTGTAAGTACCAATAACAGAATACATAGTATAATAGAATGATTAATTTAGATTCAGTCATGTTAAGTAAAAGAAATATCGCATATATAAATATAGAGCAGTGATTTTTCTATGTTGTATAAGTACTGTGAATAAAATGAAAGCAGTTATAAACCAAAAAGTATTGTGGCAATAGAATCAAAAGGAAGGTTCGTGTTCACGAAAGTCATATTAATATAAATACGAGTACAACTAGTTAGTTTAGTGGAGTTATAGTTCTATAGTTGATGTTATAAGAGTTAGATAAGTATTAGTAAAATGTTTCTAGTAGAAATAAAGTGTTAAGTGTTAATTAGTGTTCAAATAAAGCAACTAAAAACTGTGGCAGTCCTTTATTTACTTTTTGGTTTACATCTCTTCAATTCAGGCATAATTTTTGTTGAAGTTGAATCATTTTTCTTTTTAACGTAATTTTTTTAAAAAATGTTTGTCATTGGTTTTATTAATAATTTTAAAATTTGATCTTCACTATGGCATATGCCATTATGCCCCAAAAAATGTCCTCTAGTTCAGTTATAGCATTGAATATTAATGTTTTAAAAATTTGACGTTGTTTATTTTGTTTTAAAAATTCGTCTTCTTTATCAAATAACTTTTTTATTATAATATAGGCATATGATGCAATTTTGACGACTTCTTCACCTGGGTAACAAAGTCCTCCCCTAGATGTTGCCGATATGAGGCTAAAGTTAATATTGGAGGACTCTTAGTACAACTCATTTGAACCTAAAAATGTTTTGCAATAGTTGCATTTAATTTTTTTTAATACAGAATAGGCACTATAACCAGCCACATACACCAGAGGGGGCCATTCATTATCTGTGATACCACTAATGTCATCCTCATTTACCTCATAACAAATTTTCAAATTATCAGAAATATCAAAATTGCCTATTTCATCATTGTCTGCATTGTTGTCATCAACAAAATCACGTATATTTTCTTTAGTGAGACGAATATCTCCATGTAATTTTGATTTAATAATAAGAGGAATTACACTAGTCATACGAAGCTTGCTCTCAATTTCAAAAACTTGCCTGACATATACATGATACTGTGCACCGGCTTGATATCTATAAAGTAAAATAAAGTAATCTTTATTCATCTCTCAAGCTCAAAATAAAACGAAGCCTATCGGACTTGTCAATATGCCTATACTAAAATAATACATTCAATTTACAATGCTAAGTAATCATTTACATCATAAAAAGATTCGTAAAAAGCTTGGCCTACCAAGAAATTATACAAAGCAATCTTAAAAGAACAATGTGACCACCAAAAAGTTGCAGAAATTTATTACAGGTATAAAATAATTCCCTTAAATGTAGGCGAGTTTTGACCAATGCTCAGACGAGAATATGAAAAATGCAAGTGACTTTAAGTTCTCGTGTTATAATTATTTATGTCTTGAGTTTTTAATAAATTTACTTTTGTTTCGAAAGTAAAAAAAAAATGTAAGCTAAAGTGTACAAATAATAAATGCATTAGTAAAGCAAAAGCGTGTAAAAAGCAGAACTGGGGTTAGTTAAGAATTATTAGTAACATCAAAAATGACTAAAACTTTACCTATACCAAAGTATATGTACTTTGGTTGCATTTAATACTGTCTAGTGTGTACTGTTGTTGCTCTGTTTATTGAGTAGATTGCCGCTTATTCAGCTTATAGAAGGTTGTTAAATGCGTATTTAAAGAAAAATAAATCAATTGAAAACAGATAAATAAGTATGTTATTAATATGTTGTATTTATTTTAATAGGATTTGCCTTTGAGGCAAGAGAATAAAGGTGCTCTATAAAATAAAATATAAGTATCTAACCTACTATGTTAAAGAACTAGTATTTTTGTTTTGATACTTTTCTTGAAGAATACAATTTCATTTTTCTGTAATATTATATATCATAAATTATATAAAGATGTTTATTTATATTGCACCTATACTTCAAAACGAAGAGTGAGTACAGTAGTATGTGGTGGCGATTATCACGCATTAATGTTATAACGGGTATTTAAATTAAAATTTGCCATTTTACATTTGAATTCTAATTCTATCGTCAAAGTAACGAGTAACGAATACTTAGTAACTGGTAGTCACACTAGAAGTAACCAATACATGCGGGTTATGACCAAATCGTTACTTTTACAGGCCTACCCTCCGTGGATCATACGTAGTTCTGGACAAAATGGCGAAGGAGCCTTAAATCAAAAATACCAATTTTCCCGTTTATTTCAGAGACATACATGAAATGAAATAAATCTTTGTCAGTTGTTTTAAATCAAGTGAAATTAAAGAGAAAACTTTACATTGATTATTGATATTAGTTCCTATTTGTTCTCAGTCAATTTGTGCAAGGAACGTCACACTGGTGAGAGCAGTTTGATTACGTGGAGTAACACCCCCGCCATTTCGAGTTGCCACGAGACGTGGCCCATCACATCTCATCGTCCTCCTCCAGGCTGGAGAACACCAAAGTACAAAATCTGGAGCTGATAACTGGGGAGTGACCCAACAAACCCCCATTCTTACCCCTGTCAGACTAGGGACCACCAAAGGAATGAGTCTGAGGCCGATGCTTCCAGTGGAAGCGGCCCTAGGTAGTAGATACATACGCCTACTCGCATCGTCCGGTGAAAGACCACCCCACTAGAACTGGGAAGCGTTAAGTGGTTTTCCCGAATCACATTCCGTTTCCGCGCTGGTGGTTCCGGGTTCCACAGTAGGAATATATATGGACATGATGGTGCTTCCAGGATCAAAATATTCCGGAAGTAAACTCCCCGGCCATTCGGGCGCTGTGGGTGGCCCTGGGAGCCCTTCATTCCGTATTTCACAGACAGCAAAGATACCGAACCAATATAGAATAGATTTCTGCAACATAAGAGTCCTAAATACAAACATAAATTCGGTACACCAACATCTACAAGCAAATAGACCACACATACTAGCCCTTACAGAAACATAAGTATGTTCTACAACAACAACAGTAAACTACCCCTATCCTGGTTACGACTTACATACCCGATTTAGACATAAGTTCGGAATATGAGAGCGATAGAGACTACCAAAGCTTTTTTTACAACACTAGCTTCCACTTTTGACTCAATACAAGTCGATTACCACAATTCAGAAATAATCGTTCTGGGAGACTTCAATGCCCACAACACCAACGGGCTTAAGCATCACAACAAAACCGACAACGAAGGTAGAGAAGCTGAAGCATTTGCCATTAGCTGCGGGCTTACTCAACTTGTAGACGAGCCAACTCGAATCTCAGAGAAGGGCGAATTCGCCGCCCTCCTGGATCTTTTTCTAACCACCAATCCTGACCAGTACAAAATTACAGTTGGTCCACCATTAGGTACTTATTACAACGGTTTGTGAATTGACACTTCTACAGAAAGATCCACCGTTGCCTCGCAAAATCTGGCATTACAATTCTGCAAACTGGGACGATCTAAGGGAGTTCTACCTAGATTTTCCTTGGCTCGACGTCTGCTTCGACATTAACGACCCGTCAGTCTGCTGCGAACAGATTACGCAACGCAACTCCTCAGGAATGGAAGCTTTGGTAGGTTCAATCACTCGGAGTACGATAGAGACAGCATATAAACTTGGTTACTTCCTTGGCGGTGAACTTAACCTACATGACGTCAAGGTTGTTCGGGTCGAGTGTTTCCTCGTGGTGGTCGCTTCGGACGAAAGGGTATATTCCGGATTTATGTCTAAATCGGGTGTGTAAATCGTAACCAGGATAGGGGTAGTTTATTGTCGTTGTTGTAGAACATACTTGTGTTTCTGTAAGGGCTAGTATATGTAGTCTATTTGCTTGTAGATGTTAGTGTACTGAATTTATGTCTGTACTTAGGCCTCTTATGTTGCAGAAATCTATTCTAAATTGATTCGGTTTCTTTGCTGTGTGTGAAATGCGGAATCAAGGACTCCCAGGGCCACCCAGCGTCCGGAGATCCGAATGGCCGGGGAGTTTACCTCCGGAATATTTTGATCCTGGAACTCGGAACCACCAGCGCAGAAGCGGAACGTGATTCGGAAACACCACTTAGCGCCTCCCAGTTCTGGTGGGGTGGTCTCTCACCGGACGATGCAGTAGGCGTATGCATGTACTACTCAGGGCCGCTTCCACTGGAAGCATCGGCCTCAGACTCAGAATCATTGCTTTGGTGGTCCCTAGTCTGACAGGGGTAAGAATGGGGTTTGTTGGGTCACTCCCCAGTGATCAGCTCCAGACTTTGTCTGGTATGAGGGAATACTTTATTAAACAGCATTTTTTTGTATTAAAGGACCTCTACCCTCTTTTACCAGTGCCCAGTGGCGTGCGTGATTATCTAACTAACTTTTACTCATTTTCGAACAAAACTGAACATATAGCGTGTCAGCTCTTGTATCAGTTAACAGAGATGCTGAAACTCGATGAAATCAGTGTCCAATATATTTTCTATATTTGAAGCTGCTGCAATTTTTGCTTTAAAATTGGTTCTTGACAATATGGCGAGGGAACACATTCTCAGAGCTAATGATATTTTGGCTACGATTCAGAAAATCATTCTTGAGTTCACTTTAGGATTTTTAGGAAAAATGTTTGATCCTACATGACTCCCTTAAGGTGGTAAGGAGTGGCCGATGTTTAGATTTTATTTTCAAATAATATATGGTCTTATAATTTCATTATTATACGTCTGACTGACATACAATAAATAATATTATTTGCATTGAAAAAAATGTTCTTTTGCCATACTGTCAAAAACTATTAGGGCCTAGGGCAAAGTAGAGTTTAATTTTTTGAGGCTGCAGAATATGCACAACATGGCTAAATATTTTTTAAATTTATTTATGCATCTTTTGCTTTGCGAAACCATAATCGATAGACGACAAATAGGCGAGATAACATATACTTCGACTTCAAAACGCTATACGCATCAAAATTTGTAATACTTCGAAAGGTTCCATCCAACGGTTGAGTGACGAATGGCTTTTGGCAACAAGCTATATACTTTTGACCTTGCCATTATTTACATTTTTTCCAGTTATTAAACACGGCTGATAATCATGTTCGCAGAGTGATTAATTATAGAACTAGTGATTAAAATATCCAGTTAATATTTCACGTTTCCTATTACTCTAAGAAAGTGTTTTACCATTATTATGATTTTCTTACGTCTAGAATCAGATACGATGTAGGCAAGGATTCGGAATGGAATGTCAATTAAGCATAAATCTGAGCTTTTTAGCTTTCAAAATTTTGCAAAAAATAAATGTTTCCCCTATTAATTTAAAGAGACTTCCAAATAAATATTACATTTTCTGTGCGGCTAGTAAATATTACGTCATTAGATCATTTTCCTCTTACTTCACGCTGATCAATTTTGGGCGCGCAGCCAAAAACCTTCCGGAAACACCAACAAACCGTGTTAGGAAAAAATCTACATTTGCTCACGAAAGCTAGTTTATTTTTGGCGTGTAGCAGTTGTCAACTTTGACATCTGACATGTGTAATAAGACAGTTTTTCAGACAGTTGAAGTAGCTTTTTAGATAGCCAAAACAGCTTTTTATGTTGATATGTGCTTTTAAATGATTTTTTAGCTGTAAAAAGCTTTAGACAGGTTTGTATACGGCTTCGTTAACTTGTCTAAAGCTGTCTTAGTTCTTAGCTGTATAAAAAACTATCTTAGCTGTCTAAAAGTCTGTCTCAGCTGTCTTGATATAGATGTCAGATGTCAAAGTTGACATGTACCACGCCCTAATAATAACCTAGGTCACGTGGACAAATGTTGATATGCACCGTATTGACGTAAATGACATAATATCTTCTTTTTCTACGAAAGAGCACTTTTAAGTTTTAAGTCCGATGTTTTTGCATTGGATATATCTAAAATTTGTCACCCTGTACATATAAATTAAGCAATTAATTCATCACCTGTGTTTTAGATATCATTTTTGTCGTATAGAAAAAAAAATTCTATTCTACAAGGTCGTTCCAAAAAACTCCACATACGCCAATTTTGATTTTCTTTTATGTCCAAAATTTTGTGAAGTTTTACATTCCGGTTTAGATTTTAGAGCCTGTCAAAATGTCAAAAAATGTAGTAGTATACAGGGTGTTCCATTTAAAAAAATATCAAAGTGACCCCTAGCACTTTTATTTGATGTTCAATTGTTTTTGGCTGAACATATCCGAATTCGCGGGAGAAAATTACATGAGATGGCTATTTCAGTTTTTTTTATAAAAGTACAGGGAAAGTCAAAAAATCGCCTTGTCTAGTCCTCGTTGGATAACCCTGTACTGTTACACGTGACTTTTTTTTATATACTTAAGTAAGTCTTGCATGGGGGGTGATTGTATACGAGATGTTTAGACGTCTCGACCAAGGGCTCCTTGTAGTATATCCTAGGTGTAGTATACTGCTATACAACACTGTCCGTTTAAAGGGAAATAGCAATGAAATACTCTCTATTGTATTTTAGTCTACTCTCGACTCTACCAATACCCGAGCACGACTACCGTATATCTCGGCATTCCTTGCCTAGGTATTACATCACCTCAAGTCAGACTTCTTTATTGATAATCACTACATCACATCTCTTCCTTTTCCAGTAACGCCTTATTACAATAGTAAATCTTACAAACTAAACTATACTATTAACAAATGATTTTTAACTAGAGAACGAAATATAACTTACTATCTAGTTTGAATTCCAATAGGTATTACAAAACTCATACTAAGGCTTATCGCTAACATAATATCATGATTAACCTAATATGCTAGAAACTACATAATTAACAATTGATTAAATGAATAGCTAGAGAATGTTTGATACGAGAAAAGCAATATATTTTTGAAATGATAAATTTGTTTAGGCTTCCTCTTCATTTGATGGTTCATCGCTGCATACTTTCCACTATCCTTCCTTCTTTTTTAGGTGAACAATATTTCTTCTGTATTCTTGTCCATTTCCTTTATTTCTTATTAAAATGTCACCTCCCTTTTTATTTATTACCGTATGTTCGGTCGAGTCAAATAATGGGGTTGTTTTTTGTTTTATTTTGCTTTATAAAGTTTTTTTGGTTTACTTTGTCCCCGATTTCTATTTCCGTATTCTCTGTTGCTTTTCTTTTCCTATCTTCGTACCTTTTCCCAATTTCCTTTCGAATGCAATCTTTTTCTTGAGTTTCCTCTTCCTGTATCTCCTGCTCCATGTCTATTGAACTGGGAAATTTGTCTCTGAATTGTCTACGGATAAGCAATTCATATGGTGTTTTCCCAGTAGTCGAATGAGGAGTTCTGTTGAACATAGTCAGGTAATCTAGTAGTTCCTGCTTCCAGTTGCGATTTAAAAAGATGACTAATTTTTAATCTCTTTACTATGTCTCTGTTTTGTCTTTCGACTTTCCCATTCATTTGGGGCCAGTATGGTATTGTATGATAAAGTTTAATTCCATTTTCAGTACAGAATGACTTTGTCTCGCCACTGATAAACTGTTTTCCATTATCTGCTGTTATTGACACTGGAAGTCCAAGTCTTGAAAAAGTTTCTCTTAAGACAGTAATGGTATTTTCCGCAGTTATTGTTCTCATAATTTTGACTTCTTTATATCTTCTGAAGTAATCGACTATAACGAAGAGGTAATCTCCACTTGGCAACGGACCCATAAAATCAACTGCAACATCAATCCAGGGTCCTGCCGGTATTTGCCTTCGTTTCGTTGGATGTGGTGCAGTTGGGGTTTAAACCAAGGTACAACCTTTAGAAGACTTAACAAGTTTCTCAGCATCAAGGTCAATTTTAGCAACAATACCCGGACGCCCTTCATGTGCTGCATCTAGAATGCGCTGTCTTAGTTTAGTAGGAACAACAATTCTAGTGCCCCTTAGCAGGATTCCTTCACATATACAAAATTCGTTTTGAAATACTTGACAGTGTTTTATGGAATCACTTCAATTGTTACTTTGTATGCCATTTTTATTTTTAATATTTCGTCGTCTGTTTCGGATAATTCCCGAATCTCTTTTAAGTTTACCGCAACTGGTCGGGAATATTCTAGAATTTATAATACTTGGTCATAGGTTTCGAAAGGAGCACATTTTTTAGCTTGACACAATCGAGATAACGGGTCAGCAATACTTGTTTTTCCTGCCTTGTAAACTATTTTAAACTGGAAGGATTGCAGCTGTAAAACCCATGTTTCGATCCGTGCACAGGTACGTGAACGAGGGCCAAAAATAATTTCTAATGGTTATGGTCCGTGACTAAATCGAACTCATCCTTGCCGTAAAGGTACATCCTGAAATGTTCTTCGGCCCAAACTAGAGCAAGAGCTTCTTTTTCCGTTTGACAATAGCGTTTTTCCGGGTATGTTAAAGTTTTGGTGCCATATGCAATTGTTCTTGGTCTATTGTTGTCAAGCTGAATAAGAACCGCTCCCAACCGTACTAGCTTGCATCTGCTATAACCTGTGTTCTATCTTTGGGGTCATAATAGCCTAGGCTGGTTATTTTAGCCAGAGTCTTTCAATTTACTAAAAACCATTGCTAGATCCTGGCCCCAATATTTTAAAATATTAGCAAGCTTGCTTAGCTTGAGTCTTAGTAATTGTCGTAAAGGCCCTGTAATTGTCGCTAAATTCGGAATCCACTTGCCAATGAAGTTTATTAGCCCTAGAAAACTATGCAGTTTATCGATTGTGGCTGGTGCTCTGAACGATTTAACTACATCTACATAGCTGTCTAACGGCCTAATGCCTTCCGGCGATAATATGTGCCACAACATCTTTAATCTTTGGAAAAAATGCATTATTACTACTAAGGTTATTTATATTTAGCCCTATTTTAAGAACTCCCAAAGGAATTGCTGTAGTTTTTCCTAATATAGCATGCTTTACTACAAAAAAAGTTGCAGTTTGCCGCTTCAGGCCTGCTTGAATTATTGCTTCAAAAGATCCTTAATTTTCTAAAGGTTGCTTTGAACCATAAGTATAAAGAATTATTTTTTTTTGTTGATTTGAGACTGAAACGTTAGATTTCTTTAAGAGTTCCCAAGTATTATCGGCTATAATGTTGGACTACCCGAGTCTATTAACATATTAATAGCAACACCAACAACCTTACATTCTATGGAGTCATCATCATCAATATGGAATACATACTCCGTATCTTCGGACTCCACACAATCTACCTTTTCTGAGGGGGGCTGATGCCTGGACTTAAATCTCTTGTTTGAGGGTCTTGACTCACTTGGATGCGCAAACTTCTTCTTTGAACGGCAGAATTTTGCAAAGTGTCCGCGAAAACTGCATTTATTACAAATGGAGCCTTTTGCAGGACAATAATGCTGTTGGTCAGGGGGTTCTGGTAGCCCACATCTTGTACAATATCTAGAAGGCGTATATCTCCTAGTTTTTCTACCAAAAGCCACAAAGTTTTTGTTTTTATGTGATGACACTACATTAATTCCGGTTTCTGAACTCGCCATTGGTAGTTCTTTCAATGGTTTCCATTGAGGTTGCCTCAGCTATAATGCCATCGAGTGTTATTGCGTCGCCTGCAGCTAATATTTTCTTCCTGAGATCAACCGATAAACATTTCTCGGTAATTTAGTCTATCAGTTGTTCTTCTGTGTTTGCAAATTGGCACTTTTCAGCTTGATGTCGTAATCTCACTACGAATTTTCCGAATTTTTCGCCGGATTCTTGTTTCAGCAATCGAAACAAATGCCTCTCGCAGATTTTGCTTTGTTGCAAAATACTCATCCAGTTTAGTAATGGCAATACTGAAAACATCAGTTTGTTGTCCATCAGATATATTTGCATTTGCTCCTGGCAAACTATAGAATATTTCTTGTAGAGCAAAGCCTCCAAAATGTAAAAGCATTGCTCTTTTCTTTCTATGTTCTTCTATGCTCGCCGCTTCCAAGTATCTAGAGCTCTTTTCCATTTCTGCCACCGTAAACATACTGAACTAACTTCTCCGTCACAATCAAAATTCTCCAAAGATGGAATATTATTTGTTGACATTTTCTTAAAATTGAGGAACGTGTTAAAATGATAATTTGTATAAACCCTGTTCTTGTTATGCGTATATACAATTAATATTAAATATTCTTGAGTTTATTTTATTCAATCCCACCGATCGGTGTAAGTAAGTAAGACAAAACAATTTCCTCCCTTTATTTTTCCCTAAATTATTTTATAGCCGGTTGAGACTGATTTTCCCTTTTTTTTTTAGAAATTCTCCAAAGATGGAATGTTATTTACATTACATAAACTCAATTAACTTGAAAATATTGATTTTATTTCTTAAGAGACAATCACTTTAACAAGCGCTTAAGAGCATTGGCGTTAAGAGCGTAGGTAATCACGTATTGAAATAAGATTTTGTTATTGTATGTATGAAAATGCGTCTAAATACTAGTTACTTGGTAACGTAGCATTTAAAGTAACTCTTTAAAACAACTAAAGTAGCTATAATATGTTAAAATGTTCATACCTACGCGTAAATATCTAATTTGATATTGTTTAACACACAAAAGAATGTGATATCGAAATATATCGTTATGAAAATGTTCAAATAACAAAATAAGTCATAAAATGAAGCATTCAAGTTTATGTAATTCGATACAGAAAAAGAAGTCATAGGTCATCCCAATTTATGTAAAAATTCGATACCTTTTCGAAGATCGGGGTAGAGATTAGTCAGTCGAAATTTACTGTTTGCTCCTTGCAATTTGTTACATAAAATATTGGATCAAGAACCGAATGTGTTTGAATTGTATTTTTAACCATATCATATATTAATTATGGTTCTCCGAGATCGACATAATTTTATTCTGCTATTAATATATAGCAACGTATGTTGTTTTGCGTTATCACCGGTCTTTTCCGTTCGCATTTTAGGTTTTGCGTACTGCCTTTTTGGGGACTTAGTAAGCATATATTTAAGCTTACAGTTATACCTAACCCTTAGGTTTATATTTGTGACCCTTCCCTTTGGAATTTAGGACTTTGTATACTGCCCTTTTAGGGATATATAACTTTTTCCGGAATTTACGCTTTATGTATTTATAACCCTTCCCTTTGGAATTTAGGTCGTTACAATTTACCCTTCCATTAACATTGTTTTAGTGACCCTTCCGTTTGGAATTTAGGTCTTTGTATACTTCCCTTTTAGGGATATATAACTTTTTCCGGATTTAGGCTTTATGTATTTATAACCCTTCCGTTTGGAATTTAGGTCGTTACAATTTGCCCTTCCGTTAACATTGTTTTAGTGACCCTTCCCTTTGGAATTTAGGTCTTTAAGGAATCAGCTTTCATTGTCTTGCTAATTACTTGTTTAATTTTAACTGTTTATCCTCGTCGCCACTTTGTAGTATACTGCTATACAACACTGTCCGTTTAAAGGGAAATAGCAATGAAATTCTCTCTATTGTATTTTAGTCTACTCTCGACTCTACCAGTACCCGAGCACGACTACCGTATATCTCGGCATTCCTTGCCTAGGTATTACATCACCTCAAGTCAGACTTCTTTATTGATAATCAGTACATCACACTAGGAATGGACTACGGTGCATTCCTGGTATAGGCTTCAAGTGCGTCAAGACCGATGTCCGTGAGCGAAAAGCCACATGCTGCCAGAGCTGCCCCTGCTAGCTAACTGAAGACATCGGATCTAGACTAGGCAAGTCGAAAAATTCCCCCAAGTCACGGTGTAGCATACGTGCCAAGGACTGAATGGCATCAGGGTTATTATGTCTCAAACGTGCCTTCAGGAAACCAGGCAGCATCCTGTCGTATTCTTATGCCCCTCCACAGCAATGCAGGGCTCTACTGTGGTTGACTCCTTTCCCTAACTACTCGTGGGAATTTTTATGGCAGAACAAATCCAAAGAATTCAACCATCAAGGAGGATCAAGACCCTGAACCAATGCAGGCTGAGGATGGACAGACCAACCTCAACCCAACAACAACAACAGAAGAGGCTGGAAGTAAACCAACCAATCCTGAAACCAGTAGCCTTTCTTCTGGGGCGGAAAGAAGCCTGTTAGGTTTGACCACCACAGAGGAACAGAGGAGCGAGACCGAAGGGGAGCTGGCCGCTCTTGAGAAACCTACTCACAGGAGATGGAGGCTACCAAATTCCGCGAAAAAACGTCTAAAACGAATCCTTCGAGAGGGGTTACACTACCCCACAGCCTTGAAAAAGGCACTTGAGGGAAAAAAGGGGATAAGGAAGACCTGAACCCGGGAAGTGGACGGAGACAACTGCCCACTAAAAGGGGAGCAGGAAGACCGCCCCTCCACCAGCAGATTACAGGGCGGAAAACGCACACGATCTGACGGCAGCACACAGGAACAACAGGCAATGAAGCACAGGGCTGGAACAACCACCCCTGGCTTATCCGATGGGGCGGCACTGCGGGGCATTAGAGTTGGTATAGTCCACACTGATTCTCCGGCTGCCTCATTGGATAACAGTCAAACTAGGTTGATACAGAACGCCATAATGACGCCAAGCTTACGGAAGACGGACCTCAAATCCGCTTCCTGGGATGTGCAGCTAGGCCAGGGTGGCTGCAAGTGACTTGCGCGACGCGAGCATGACATGGCTTAAGGACGTAGTAACCGTCCTGAAGCCGTGGGAAGGTGCTCAACTAAAAGCCGTCAGCGAAGTCGAAATGCCAAAACCACATGTATGCATCGCATACATATCCGATGATAAGGACAAACGGTTGACATCGGAAGTGGTTCTTACAAGACTGCGGAATATGAACCGCAGTCTAAACACCCGGGAGTGGGTAATTCTACACCGGAAAGAATCAGGTCCAGGACAAACCTGGACATTCGCCATTGATGACGAATCAATGGCGACTCTGAAGGGGATGGACTTCAGACCCTTATTTGGCTTTGGACAGGTGCAATTCCGTCCTAAGCCACGGGGGGAACGGAGAGACGCCCCACATGAACAAGAGGCTGGCACTTCCGCCGAAACACCTCAGGGGGAAGCTGAAGGTAGGGTTGATCCTGTCTTCACAGGAGCTTCCAAACCTGCGACCGGATTGGTGGAAGCAACAGCTTCAACATCGGGTGGTAGAGAGGGAGCCAAATCCCTCTAAAAAAATGTCACACCTCGACCAGGCCCCCTGAAAGGGAAAGGAAAGTCAATCGCTGGCAAGGGGACCAAGGGGTCGAAAAACAAGGAGGTAGGACCCCCTTGGACGAGCAGACTGGGAAGAAAAATGGAAAATAAGACCAAGGCTGCTTCAGACATCCTTGGCAAAACTTTTAATGAAGGGCGGGTAGATATCGCCCTTCTCCAGGAGCCCTGGCTATCAACCACAGGCCAAATACGAGGCCTAGGTAATACATCAGGTAAGATAATTTCCTCTTGAAACAGACCCAGAGCATGTATCTTAATCAAAAATAACATGAAATTTTTCAAAATTTCAGATCATTGCTCGCGGGACATGGCGATAGCGCTTGACAAAATACCCATGGGACAGGGCACAACGGATATGATCGTTTGCTCTGCCTACCTTCCTGGGGACGCTGAAGCAAACCAACCTTCTCCAATCCAAGTGTGCGGAACTTGGTCGCCTACAGTCGGAGCAAGAACATCCATCTATTGGTCGGATGTGATACCAATGCGCACCATGCAGTGTGGGGCAGCACGGACACCAACCAAAGAGGTGAGTCATTATACAATTATTTACTAGGGGAGGGGCTGGTTGTTAATAACGTGGGCTCTGAACCAACCTTTGTAACTGCCAATAGGCAGGAGGTATTAGATCTAACGATCAGTGATAATCTCTTATCCACAAGAATCTCAGATTGGATAGTGTCATCAGACCCTCGTGCTCTGATCATAGACATATTCTCTTCAATCTGAAAACAGGGGAAAGACCCATCTTTGAATACAGGGACCCTAAGTGCACTGATTGGGCTGGTTTGCAAAGACCTCTATTACTAAGATATCAAATCGTGATGAGATTGAGCTGGCCTCGGAGCAACTGAGGACAGCCATAAATACGGCTTATCATGAAAACTGTCCACTCAAGACTAAAAGGGATAACAGAGGAACCACTTGGCGGAACAACTACCATGACAAACAGAGGAAGGAGGTTTGTAAACTCTTTAATAGAGCTAAAGAGACCGGCATATGGGATCAATACAGAACTGCTCTAACGAAGTACAACAAAGCCATCAGTAAGTAATAGTAATAGCTGATTAGAAGCAACTTGCAAAGAACTATCTCAGAGGATCTGCAAGAGGTGCTAACCGTGGTCTATGACTGGTGTGAAAGGGAACAACTATCTGTGAACCCACACAAAACAGTTATAGTACCATTCACAAGGAAGAAAAGTCTGGAAGACATAAGACCACCTTCACTCAAAGGAGAAACTATCCCATTTCCGAATACAGTGAAGTATCTGGAAATTACCTTAGATAAAACACTTAACTGGAATGCGCATCTGGATAAAATTGCCGCAAAAGCGAAACAGTCACTAGGGACCTGCAGACGCATTTGTGGCAAAACATGGGGCATACATCCCAAACAAATGCACTGGCTCTATATCGCGGTCAATGATAACATATGGGGCAGTAGCTTGGTACTCTAAGAGCTTACAGAGCTCCGTGAGAATCAAATTATCTACCTTACAAAGACAAGCGTGTCTGGCAATTAGTGCCGCTTTCGGCACTACACCCACGGCAGCGCTTGAGTGTCTTCTAAATCTGTCACCTCTTCAAATAGTACTGGAGAAGGAGGCTAGATGGGCGACGTATAGATTGACACAGGCTGTGATCAACAATCCGCAGGTGATCATCATGGTGCCCAACAGGCTGGAAAATGCCAATGAGCAGGACAGTGTGTTGGGTCTACCATCAGATGTTATGCCTACCGAAACCACCTGTTACCATGCCTATGACGTCCTCCTACCAGAGAGGAACGAATGGGCGAAGCACTCTGAAAATCTGAGAATAACAGAGAATAGTTGATGTTACGGGAGCCGCTGCATGGAACAAAAATGGTAAGATTGAGCTTAAATGTTCCCTAGGCAAACATGCAACCATTTTTCATGCTGAAGTTAAGGCCATTGATATGACTGCACAGTGGCTCATCGATAGAAACTGGAAAGGCAAGTCAATCAAAATTTTCTCGGACAGTCAAGCAGCTCTAAAAGCTCTTGATTCTAGCCGTTGTTCATCCAAGACAGTATGGAACTGCCAGGAACTGCTCGCCAAACTAGGGAGAGAAAACAAACTTACACTGATCTGGATACCTGGACATACAGGATATGAAGGCAACGAAAAAGCTGATGCTCTTGCGACGCAGGCGGCCGCAACGGCCTTCATAGGACCAGAACCAATACTGGGAATAGCTTATAACACAGCTAAAGAAGCCCTCTCCAGGTGGACACAAAATCAATTTGTAGACAAATGGAGAGAGTTACCAGGCCTAACTCATTCAAAGTTGGCGGTGAATCTGCCATCAGGAGTGAGAACTGGACAGCTTCTTCAACTTGGCCGGCAGCAGGTACAGTAGGCTGTAGTTGGCATGTACACTGGCCATTGTCGGCTAAGAAGCCACATGAACAAGATAGGGCTCTCCGAAGAAACGGAATGCCGCTTGTGCTTGGAGGACGAAGAAACATTGGAGCATGTTGTATGCCACTGTCCAGCAATAGAAAGAACCAGACAAACAGTCTTTGAAAATACTCAAATCACACTTGCAGATTTGAAAACTATCCACCCCAGAAAGCTGTTCGATTTCTTGAAAAGGGTCGAGCCTCTGGCATAGTGGAAACCACAGATGTGAGCCACAATAGACCAAGGGTCGCAGTGGAGGGTCCTATTTGGACCCACTCACGTGTACAAACACAAATACAAATACAAGTCTTGCATTGTATTTACCTAAATCCAAGCTTAAAATGATTGAAAATCAATATAAAATTATGAAAAATCATTTAGAATTAGCTAAGGTCTTAGTCGCGGTTTCGATTTTCGATTAAAATTGTTAACAACTGAATTTCGTTCACTCTTATCCACATTTAGAATTAATGCTTAAGTGCCCTGAACATATATACGTATCCCAGCCAACCGTTAATATGACTGACTACAATTACTGTAAAGCAATTAATTAGCTCATTGTTTCCCTAAAATATGAAATATTCCAAGAAATAAATTATACCTTGGCAACGCCGTAACCGAACAAAATAATATTTCAGGGGGGTAATTCTCGAGTCATTTGAACATAGGAAAGTATCCAAATTAATTTAATTAATAATAAATATCGGAACAGTCCTGCTTTTAATCGTTTAAGTCATACAAATTGAATATAATAATAAAATTCATTAAATTAATATAATCTTCTATGAGATTTTGTACGATTATTCGCTAGGAAATCTCATCGAAGAAATTGAGAATTGAAAAACTAGGCCTCTTCATCGAAGAACTTTAAAAATGTTTTTAAAATATTGATGTGAAATTTTAAATTACCAACTTTTCGATATACTGCGGTCGATATCGACCGAACAACATCCCTAGCCGAATTGTAACCCAATAAATGTTTACAATTTCTTGCGCCGTTGCCAAATGTAATTTAATTTTAATGAGCTAGACTATTTGTCTTCAACATATAGCGCATTGTATTTAAATTCAAGCCTAATTCATTGATAGATATTTATGAAAAAAACGCAACGCGGTAACTTCTCAAGAAAATGTGAAAAATAATTTAGAATTGGACAAAATTTGATCATTGATTTTCGATTTAAAGATATTAACGACTCAGTTTCCTCCATTCTTATCAACATTTGGAGGTAAAACTTGAATATCCTGTACGTATCACAGGTGACTCCTACAACGACTGACCACAATTTTTTTCGGATCGGAAAACAATTAATTAGTTAACTCCTTATTTCCCTAAAATATGAAATATTCCGAGAAATAAATTATACCTTGGCAACGCCGCAACCGAACAAAATAATATTTCAGGGGGGCAATTCTCGAGTCATATGAACAGCTCCCTCGTGGGAATTGATTCGGTTTTATACAATTTTTAGCTCAACTTTGATCGCTTATAGAAGACATGAAAGACGCCATAAGATCCTGATAATTTCAAGATTTATAAAGTCATTTCTGCTCTATTAAATAATGAAAACCGCAGTTTCCTATCTTATTTGGTTACATTTTTGAACCGTATTTTTTTGAGGGTGTGCAATTTTCAACTTTTTTTTCGCGAAATTTTTTGCGAAAAACTGAAAATAGATCGTCTAAAAATTGTAAAGGAAATCAGGGGGCTGGAAAATGTAGGCCAAGCTCACTTACAGGTTCCAGGACATCCTGCGGAAATATCGAACATATTCAACAATTTTATGATCAATGCGGCTCCAAATTTAATAAAAAAATCAAGTACCATTTTCCTGTAATATCCCAGTCCATAACAAATCCTTTTTTTTATCTCCGGTCACACCATTTGAGATATATGGGATTATTGCAAAACTTAAAAATAAGAGGAGCTCTGGGTTTGATGAAATTTCAGCAAATGTATTAAAGCACTGTGCAGAGGAGGTTGTAGTGCCCTTCTGTCACATCATAAAGAATTCATTTAAGTATGGTTTATTTCCAGAACAGCTTAAATTGCTATTGTTAAACCAATATACAAAAAGAGAGACAAAACTCTTGTTGAAAACTACAGGCCTCCTATCAGCTTATTATCAAGTTTTTCTAAGGTCTTTGAAATTACAGTGTGCTTAAGGCTTCTGCAGTTCTTCTGCGCAGAAAAATTAAAATAAGTTCATCCCAGCGTGGCTTTCTTAATGGAAGGTCAGTGGAGACTGCAACTTATGATTTTGTTGAGAGGATTCTTAATGGCTTTGAGAATGGGAACCTATGTCTGGGTGTATTCCTGCATTTGTCAAAGGCATTCGACAGTATTGACTTCTGTATTTTCCTCGAAAAATTGGAGCGCTATGGAGTGCGTGGACCAGCCCTGCAGTAGATAAACTCGTACCTCCTACATAGAAAGCAAAAAGTGGTTATTGAGACTGAGGGGGTTAAGTACTTTTCCAATGAGGAAGAAATCTTAATGGGTGTACCCCAAGGCAGTATCATGGACCCCTTCATTTTTTACATTAACAACTTAGCCAGTGAAATACTGGATAAAAACTCCCACCTCACAAATTTTGCGGATGATACCAACCTGCTAATGATTGGGTCGGCATTGTCAGAGCTTCTTGAGATCTCCACAGATCGACTGATAGCAGCTCAGGACTGGTTTACCAAGAATAAACTAGTTCTGAATGCTGAAAAACAAAAGTAATCTGCTTTCGAACCAAGCAAAAAATAAGGACATGCCAAGGGTTGTTTCTCTCAATGAATCAACACAAACTCTGTCCGAACAGACAAAGTTTCTAGGTCTACATTGATCAGAACCTTGATTGGGTACAACATCTCTCAATTATCTGCAATAGAGTTAATTCTGCATGTTACTCACTGAGAATACTTTCCAAATATTTAAACTTGAATAATCTAAAAACTGTATATTTTGCAAACATATACTCAGTCCTTAAATATAACATAATGTTCTGGGGAGGAAGTGAATGCAGATAGAGCTTTCTTAGCTCAAAAAGCCGTTAGAATGTTGCTCAACTTAAGGAGGAGAGACTCATGTAGGGAAAGGTTTAGAGACTTGGGACTTCTGACAACTTATGGGCTTTATATATGTGAGTGTCTTTTATTTCTGTTTAAGAATGGGGAGAGATTTGTTGAGTTTAATTCACAAAGAATTATTCAAACTAGGTTCACTGGGTTTTTCCCTCCTCAACATAGACTTACAGCTACTGACAAAGATCCTACCTACTCGTGTATTAAATTTTTTAACACATTGCCAAATAATATTAGGCGGCTGGAAACTCTTGGCGATTTTAAGAAATCTATTAAAAACCTGCTTGTAGAAATTAAATCATACACAATCCAAGAGTTTCTGAATCATGAAGTTTGAAGTCTCCTGCAAACATTTTTTCCGATGTGTTGTTTGTTGTTCCTTGTATCTATGTTATTTTAACAATTATTGTTCTAGTGTCCATCTAATGTAACCATTTTATCCAATTTTATTGTATCTTTTCTTAACTCTTTTTGACTACCAAAAATATTTTTTTAAACTGATTATACAAGCTGTTATAAGCCAATTTAGGATTTAGGATAGACTTAGATAGGAAATTAGCTCTGAAATAATTATTCATCTTGACGCCACATTTTCAATTGTATTATGTTTATGGCTATGCAAATTTTCATTAATATAGACCATTTGAATTTTGAATTTTAAGAAGCACCATTCTGAGAAACACCATAAGTTACAAGACAGGATTGACCTGATCGGAGAGGTGAAGCTTCTAAAAACTAAGGGTAATCAACTGCGATCAGTCAGTTTCAGACAAGCTGTCATCGGGACTCAATCTAATGACAATCCTCTGAAAAAGGAGGAAGGAAAGGCCAATGCTGATGTAAGCTTTTTGCTTAGCATTAATACCAGACATTCTTATCGAAATGGACTGGTCGAACCGGGCCTGGTTGTAAAGCCTTATGCAGGCACCTCAAGTAAAGTTGATTTGGAAGAAAAGAACATAAAGGTTGGTGATCCTAGTACTCGCCAAAGAGTGGTTTCCTTAGCTGATGGCAGTGATGAGGGTTTGTAAGCCCAAAGGGCAGACATAGACGAAAAATCCTACCAAACGAAAACACAATTAAAAAGAAAAATTATACAAGGTTCCTAGCAACGAATGAGTAAAATGAGCGGGGCAAAAGCAAAGCTTAAACCAATCGAAAGGTACGCTTGGCTTTATTTATCAAATCTCCACAGGGACACAACAACCGAGAATAGTATGGACTGTCTGAACGAAGCAGAACCTAAGGTAGCATATGAATGTGAGCTTATTCCTCGAAAATATGCCAATTTTAGAGTGGCCTCTTTCAAACTAGGGGTACCATCTTAACATTAGGATACTCCAAATATATGCTCCGACTGCAGAGAGAAGGTACGACGACGAAGTTGAATCTCTGTATAGTCAATTAGACATAATAATGAAAATACTTAAGAACAGAGAAATTACATATGTCCAGGAAGACTTTAACGCGAATATAGGCCAGGGTAGCAGATCGGACTTGGTGGGGAAATATTGCTTGAGTGAAAGTAATGGGCGGGGTGACAAACTCTTCGAATTTTGCCAAGATCACAACATGGTGGTAACAAACACATGGTACAGATTGCATAAAAGAAGACTATATACTTGGAGAGGTCCAGGCGATAACCCAGCACACATTATAAGAAACCGGATTGATTATCTATTTATGAACCAAAGATTTAGGATTTGTGTAAACAGAGTTTCAACCTATCCTGGAGCAGACGTTGGATCTGACCATAATAAAAATGAAAATTTTATCATAATTTACTCTAGCAAGGAATAGTAGGCACATTTGCATTGATTTTAAAACTGTTCGAATTTTTAGAGGAAGGTAACGAAAATTTGACATCAATAAATCGATTTTTTTTTTAATTTTCTGACAAAATCACATTTTCTGGTCCAATACTTATATTTTCGAAGCTGCTGAATTCGAAAATGATCACCGTTTTCTATAGAAATGGTTAGTTTTCGAAATATGAATTTAAAACGGTTTTTTACAGTTTTTAGCTTAACTTTGAGCGCCTATATAAAATATGAAATGTACTATAAAACCCTAATATAAGAATATAATAGAGATGTATTGTGTTCATCAAATACATATGTGATTATTTTCATCGAATGCAAATCGAGAAGTTTACATTTCTACTCTCACGTGAGAGCTGTTTCAGTGAGTCGAGAATACGGGTCCATGGTCCATGGTTGAATAAATATCAAATGTAGGGGAACCAATTGCAGGCAAATAACATAGCTCCGCTTTTGCGAAGCACTGTATAATTCAGAGAATTATGATATCCAAGAAACTTCTTTATATATTTTTTAAATGTCTAATATCTAAGGAAATATCAAAGAATGAGGCACTAAATGGACAACACACTGTATTCGAACGAACTAGGCGTGAATTCTCGAGTCATTGAAACAGCTCCCACATGGGAAGAGCAGGTGTAATAGCACTCATCGATTTCTATGCGATGGAAACGATCGAATATTTAAAGAATCCTTCTTTTTCCCCGTGTTTCAATGACTCCAGAATTCCCTCCCTGCAATGGATATTTGAGGAAATATCGTGTTCCTGATTTTCCTGATTTTGTTGCATTATGATCACATACTGTAACAAAAAGTTCATGCGGATATCGATATCAGAAAGTATCCGAATTATCCATAAACTTTATATTTTCATCTGTTGGATAGAAAAGCCCGAAAACGCAACTCTTTACCAGTACAACGCGTATTATAACACCGAACACTTATAGGAATATTCCCGTTCATTCTATTGATGGATGGCGAATTTCGTACCTATTTTTAGTCGTCCCACAATTTAGCACAAATAACTTTCACTTCTGCAGTTTCACACGTAGGCGCTTCAGGTGTCGTTACAACACTATAGGCTATTTTTGACTCCATAATCAGGAGCAAAATGCATGAAAATACCCGTTGTTTCCATGTAAATATTTACGACATTCAATGACCTCTCTATAGAGATCAGTAAACATTTTTTTTTGTGTCATCATCTTTATTTAAGAATAATAATTGTTAATTAATTGACTAGAAATTGCATATCAAAATGCTTTTGTCGATAATGATTGTGGAAGCTTATTGCTCTCACCATCATCATCTTCAATCGGACTGAATTAAGAATGACCCCCGCGTGTATTAAAAATGGCATTAGATCATCATTTTGATTGTCGAGTAATTAATTTAAAGTAATGTCTATAGTACATCCCCCATCAACCCTTTTGATGGACTCTGATTGAATGCATCATCGTGACCAATAGAAGTAGATCAGATTACTTGAAAACAAAGCATACATTATCATGCATAGGTCTTGATTGATTTATTTCGTTTGGAGCAAAACAAACATGACATAAATTTAAACAAATAAAAAAAACATATTTGAAAACATTTTGAAAAATGGTGACGTGTGATTTAGCTTTTTTGATACCGAAATACCCCTCATCGGTTTGTAACGTCCGTGAACTTGGCATCAGACGACGATATGTCGAATTTGCGGTTTAATAATAAAAACGCGATATTTTTATATTCACATAACAGCCCGTTGAAATAACAGCAATTAAAACTTTATGCTTGAATGGAATTTCATATACTGCCTACTGAATTTAACAATCATATAATTTTGAAAAAAAAGATCATTGCCATATTGATTTAATTTTTCCTTTGTGAAACTGATCACAGCCCAATTATTGGCTTAATTACCTAAATAATTATCTTTGTGGCTATTGGTGTTTTCTTTCATCATTGTGTTCGATTAAGATAGAAGGGAACTTAGTTTTATTTTATACCCCAACCACCGAGTAGAACAATGACAAGAGAGGAAAGTAACGTCGGATCCTTTGATGTTCGTGTCACCAATTTTTATGACCTTGAACACGCCACTGTCGATAGTCGGGCAGTTAATACACAGTAAAAAATGTACGGCGAGATTGAGAACGGGCAGTTTATATGCACTGGAAAAAAGTGTGAAAAATCATATCGAAAATTATATTGTTTTCTATGCTGTGATTATATCGTATTGTAGGATTGCTACTAGAAATGAAATTTTACTTTAGGAACAAGTTACCCACCTCTTTTTTACTTGAAATGGTTGAAAATAAATTTTGATTTTCCTTACTTTTAGGATTAATAATTGTGATTAAAATTATACCTACACTATACAGAGTATCACATGTACTGTAAAAGAAGAGATATTACAAAATTGATACATTTTTGTTAGCTTATGCGATCTGTCTGAAAAACCATCAAGTATATTCCTTTAAAATTTGTATAGGGATATTTTCGAAGACGCCCTTTCCTTTAACATCCCTATCTTAGTGTTTGATAAGCTATCTCACGGTATTAATTACGGGGTAAAAAAAAACATATAGGTATTGAAACTTTTAATTCTAGAAAATTTTCAATTTGCTGTATAGATGACATCATTAGTTGTTGGCGTTTTCAAAATTAGGATGAAATGTGAAAGTCATTTTGCTCTTAGATCTTACAACCATCGAAATTGACTCAAATGACACTTTTGAAACAAGCTAATTTGTTTTTAGTGTGTTAGGGGCACTGGTTAAATAAAAAAAAATAGTATACAAAATATTACAGCAATTTAAATCTTTTATTTTTAAACACTACATACATACATACATTATAAAATCATAGAGTGTAGTGTGTATAATATAGTATAGATCTACTACTTTCTACTTATTAAGGCCTGTACAAACCAGACAACAAAATGTTGCCAACTGTTGGCAACATGTTGACGGGTGTTGGCAACATATTTGTTGGACACAACAACTTGTGTCTGGCTACAATAGTGTTGTGCGTCTAAACCAAAACCAGTTGAACGTTGAAACTAAACGCAGTGTTGGCGAAAATGGACCCCTCTACTGCTGCTGATGTTAGTGCTGCTTTTATCATAATAGCTTCCCACGCCCAGAGACGAAAAAGAAGATGGTGGCAGCGACAGTTCTTACAACATTTGTTTGAAAGTGCGAAGCCATCTTCGACATTTCATCATATTTTAGATGTCTATCTCGATATTCTCGGCATGAAATGTCCCATAGTGAAGGAGACGTATGTAGCACTTCAATGAGTTCTACCACTTGCTCTTTGGTCCATAACATGTTCGCTGTAAAGAGATAACAAGGAACTACACTCTCTTGTGTCAACAAATAATAAAAGTACGCCCAAACATATTATGGACATATATTTTATATGGGTCACTTCCAGCTTTTTTATGTTCTGCAAATAATATGCAGTATAAATCATTTCTAAATAAATGTAAATGTAAAAAAACAGCGAAATTGACCAAGCTACCGTGAAAAAAACAAGTCCACATTATTATATGAAGTTAACATTATTAACGTACATGCCAGTTGTAACAAATAACAAAATAAAGCACCGATTACCGAGTAGATGATACCTCACTAGTCTTATTCGACGTTACTTGTTGGCAACACCGTCCAAACAGAGCAATGTTTTCCGTTTGAAATGGAAAACACGGATACATGCAACACTCAACAAAATTCTTTGATGTCTTGCCGCACAACATCGGCGCTATGTTGCCGTGTATCTATCAACTTGTTGCGAGTTGATGGGATACATGTTGGCAACAGTGTTGACAACATGTATGCGGGTGGTTGTTGGCCGGTCTGTACTATGCTTAATACATACAAAATAAAATACTTAAAAGCTTAGTTACGAAACCTACCGCCATTGAATATTGATATGCATATTTTATATTTACTTTACTTTACTTTATTATTGTTTTCTTATTAATATATTACAATATGCACTGAGACAAGTCAGATATAAGATACAAAAATATAAATTGGTGAATAATATTCCAAAAATACACCTAAAATAGATTTCTGTAAACAACAATAAAAACATCATAAAAATACAAACATAAACAAAAGTGCATTAACCTTGCCAAGAGTTCACACTCCGTATACTCCTGCAGACTATAAAGGTTTCCTAGTCAAAAGTTTTTTAATTTATTTTTTAAAACCAAATAAACTTTCCATATTTTATATGCTTTCGGGTAACTGGTTATAACAATGTATTCCAGCATACTATGGACTCTTTTTATACTGCATATATTTGAATACGTTTTGATGGATATTATAACTTGTTGTCGAATAGCCATGTCTATCATGCCGCTTTTTCCAGAGATGCTTTTTCCGCATGAATGTATATCAATAACTTGTACAAATAAATACCTGGAAAAGTTGAAATTTGCTTCGATTGAAAAATAAGCTCGCTGAAGAACGTGCAAATTATAACTGGGGTCATAACTGTGATTCTGCGTTCAGGAAATTAAAAGCGGCTCTATCACTTCAATAGTTGCGGCTGACTTCAGGTAAAGCACCCAAGTTTTTATATGTATGCATTGCACTAGCTACTGTCACAGCATCTACTGTATGACTTAAAACTTGGGCAGCATACTTCACTTTCATTATCTCAAGTTGAGGGATGTATATGAGAGTCCGACAGTTTTGGTGCTAAATGATATTGCTGATTTTTATCTTCTTTATAGAATTTTTCAACAAATTCCCAGCAAGATTTCTTTCCATCGAAACAAAAAATATTTTCTGCCAAATTATTTTTAGTGGCTTTTAAGTGTCGAAAAAATATAACAAATTATAAGAATTTATTTTTAAATGTGACCTCTCGGGAGAAACGTTTAAAATATTCGATAACTGAATGAAATTTGACCCCATATCAGTTAATAATCCATGTACTTTTAACCCAATACTGTCTAATTTTGAGATACACTCTGAAAGAATTGGAATCAGTTCGTTAGATTTAATTTGGGTATACAAAAAATAGGCAACAGGCTGCTTCCAATTTTTATATAAACACCTTGCCATAATAACCGCAGCATTTTGTGCAATATTATTTTTGTCTCAATCCCCTTGTCATGGAAACCTACAATCTCGTCCCTACTACTATTAAAAACAAGTTGGATTTAATGGTCATTTAATCAATAAGTACATAACAAACAGTTTTTGTCTAAGGAATACATATGATCTATTTTCATTTTTAGAGCATGAAAAATTGGATCGTTGCTGATACCTGGCTTGCAAACTAATTTTTGAGTCATGGATCTAAGTGATCTTGTAGAGGGTAAATACAAAAAAAGACTTTAAAAAGTTATAAGCTCTTGGTCCCAAGAAGTGTACATTTAGAGCAAACTGTTTGTACTGAGCTGAATAACGCCGTTTTTTTTCTTTCAATAATGCCTGCTGCTTAACTAAATTGGCCAAAGTTGGTGATGGAAATTTATCACACATATTATAAAAGTCTTCAATATTAAACTCATTACACTTTGTACTCTGTAATAATGGGCTTCTCGAGTCCCGTCGTTTAAATGTCTTTATCTATTTTCTAAGCTTTCTTATTCTCGGTGAATTACTAGTAAATGCACCTGGAGTTTGTGTCGCTGCTGTAGGCGACAATAACTTCTTTTCTGCTGAACTTAAGTCCTCGATGTTGAAGGTGCTAATATATCCACTTCCAACTCAGTGCTTGGAGAGGCTAAAAATAGTAGAAATTTTCTTAACTTGGATATTTGCTTTTTTATGTTAAACATAAATAGGTACAGACATAACATAAATTAAATAAATTCATACCTGTAATAGGTGGATTAATTAGCACATCTCCTAGAATCACTAACTTCTCATTGTTTTTGGCATTAACTGGCACCTCTGGAAATAATTTGTCACTTAGGGACTTCGATGTAGCTAATATATCTACTTCCAACTCAGAGCATGGAGGGGCTAAAACAGTATCAATTTTGTTCACTTAGATATTTGCATTTTTATGTTAAACATGAAAAGGTACAGACATTAAATAAATCAAATAAATTTATACCTGTAATAGGTGGATTAATTAACTCAACTCCTAGGACCACTTGTGAGTATTAACTGGCACTTCTGGAAAGAATTTGTCAATATATAGATACTATTTTTAAATACTTATCACCATTATTTTAGTTTGTTTTACTAATATTTTCTAGTTTAGTATAAAATGTTTAAAGCTACAAACGTAGAAGAAAAAAAATTGGTGTGTGCTTAAGACCGCACGACAGAAGTGAAAACTTCAATAAGCGGGGTCATCGTTTGTCAGAATTTCGATGCAAGCCTTCGTTGCATAGATACGGGCGAAAAACGGTTTTCCCCCCAACAATTCCCCTTAAATTAGAGCCCCGGTCTCTCCCGTATGGCCTAAGGTGGCCCCCCATGGGGTGCACCTATCATAAAAATTTCGACCCCGTACCTATTCCCGTTTTCCCAAAATTAATTATTTAAATTTTTCCTTCTCCCCCCTCTCCTGGCCAACCAGGGGGAGGTACGGAGTACCGTTTTCTTCCAGGATCTTCTTTTTACCCCGGCTACATCCCCTGAAATTTTCAGCCCTCTACCTATACGGGAACATGCCAGTAGAAGGAGCGTTACGTTACATATCCGAGCATGACGCGTGATACGTGACGGCTCGGTCTCATTCGACTCCCGCAAAAAAACGCAAAACGCGCCTAAAGAAGTTTTCACTTCAAAAACATCTACTATCAAGTATGTAGCTGCTTTATAACAATTTCCGATATGTTTAAATTAACTCATTTTTAAATTTAACTCTGGTTAATTAAATATTTTGGAAGAGTACTTAATTCAAATTTTAGAAACTGAAAACTGACTAGCCAATATTATAATGTCTAAAGTTCAGTTTACTTATTTAGATTTAGGCAACAAGATAAGGTAAAAATTATCTGTATATTAGGATACAGATCTTACAAAACTTACCAGCTTAAAAAGTACTTGGAATTCCCTATTTATCCTGTTTCAGCTCATTAATAAAAACTATGGTTGGTTGAATAAAAATAGCTGGAATGGCAGTTTGAAATAAAGTTTTACGAGATCCTAGTTTTGCTTTGTACTTTTCTTCAAAATGCAGCTCGCACAACCTGTAATTCTTGTTCAACAAGCTAGGCTCATGTTGCCAAAGATCTTCTCGTTGACATGCTTTTGCCCATATTTTTGCCCTGCCATAAATATAAATAATATTTAAAAATTATGTATTTAAGCACCTATAGGAAAGTATGGCCAAATAAAGTGAAACTTGTTTAGAACCTATCGTTTTTTCCCCGATTTGCATTGCATTTTGTCTAAAAATATGAATCCTAAGTAATCTAAGAATCAAACCCTCCCAAAATATGCATCTCATCTTATGAAGTTTAATTTTACTTTTACTCCGTGGTATAATGTTTAATAAAGGCAGCATTTAACAAAAGGCATTACCTTATGCCACATTTTTAAGTAACTTATTACTTTATTAGACATAGATAATCAATAATACATATTCAAAATTAATTTCTTGCAATGAACACCTACCTGTTAGCGTCCTTTGGAAAATAGAAGAATTAAATCCCCTTAGAAAGCCTGGACTGGCGATTTCGAAAAGCACAAGCTAATTTTGTCAATTTTGTAGCTTTTGGAGGCATGTTAAAAATATTTAGATAACAAACGGCTCTAAACAAATCAATGCACTCACGCAAACAGTAAACACCAAAATAACAAACTCACAACAACAAAAAATAGACCTCAAAGCCGAAAATATAACCAAACGTCATTATGAAAGATCGACGCGACGCGTTCCTGACAAAAAGGTGGCCGGAGCCGTGATCGATAATCGGGCAGTTAGATTGTCAAAAAGCGTTGCGCACATTAAGACAGAGAAACGCCGGACCTTCCTCTCTTGTCATTGTTCTACTCGGTGCCCCAACTATAAGCCCACGTAACACACTTATAATTCAATCAATCAGGAACAAAAGCTATCTGCTCTTAAAATTAATTGAATTAGAGATATTCGTGTTGTATCAAAGCTGCTCTTCACTTAATCAGAGGTAATTCTGTTGACTAAAAACTACCCTATATCGATTGATTCAAATGCAATTGTCTTGTATAGAAGCTATATCGAATAATATGCTCTTAAAATTCAATCAATGCTCTTATAATTATTAACCGAATTGATGGTGCCCTTAAAATCCACATAATCAGAGACATTTATGTTGTATCAAAGCTGCTCCATTATTTCACTTAATTATAATCAATTCGGTTGTGTAAAAGCTGCCGTTATAATAACATTTGTAATTCACTTAACCAGAGACACTTTTGTTGAGCAAAGACTATATCGAAAATACTCTTAAAATTCATTTAACTTGAATCAATGCTCTTAAAATTATTAACCGAATCCAAGGTTTTAATTTAAGCTATCCTTGTAATCCACATAATCAGGGACATTTGTACTGTATCACACCCGCTCTTATAATTCACTTAATTAGAGACAATTATGTTGTATAAAAACTGCCCTTATAATTATCAATTGAATTAGAAACAATTATGATGTGTAAAAGCTATATCGAAGATATTCTTAAAATTCATTGAATTAGAATCAATGCTCTTATAATTATTAACCGAATCCAACATTTTAATTTAAGCTGCCCTTATATTCCACATAATCCGAGACATTTGTGTTCTATCAAAGCTGCTTTTATAATTCACTTAATCAGAATCAATTCATTTGTATAAGAGATGCCGTATAACTGCCCTTATAATTAATTGAATTGAATTAGAGACAAACTTATTCTGTAGAGGCTATATCGAAAATACTCTTAAAATTCAATGAATTTAAATCAATGCTCTTATAATTATGAACCGAATCCAAGGTTTTAATTGAAGCTGCCCTTATAATCCACATAATCAGAGACATTTGTGTTCTACAAAGGTGCTTTTATAATTCACTTAATTAGAATCAATTCTGCTGTATAAAAGCAGAGACAATTCTGTTCTGTACAAAAACTTTCCTTATAATGAAGTGAATTAAAGACAAACATATTGGGCAAAGACTACATCGAAAATACTCTCAAAATTCAATGAATTTGAATCAATACTTTTATAATTATTAACCTAAATCCAAGGTTTTAATTGAAGCTGCTCTTATAATCCAAGGTTTTAATTGCAGCTGCTCTTATGATTCACATAATTAGAGCCATTTGTGTTCTATCAAAGCTGATTTTATAATTCACTTAATTAGAATCAATTCTGTTGTATAAAAGTTGCCGTTATAATTCACTTAATCAGAGACAATTCTGTTCTGTAAAAAACGTCCATTATAATGAATTGAATTAGAGACAAACGTATTGTGCAAAAGCTATATCGAAGATACTCTCAAAATTCATTGAATTAGAATCAATGCTCTTATAATTATTAACCGAATCCAAGGTTTTAACTGAAGCTGTCCTTATAATCAATCCACATAATCAGAGACATTTGTGTTCTACACAGCTGCTTTTATAATTCACTTAATCAGAATCAATTCATTTGTATAAGAGATGCCGTTTTAATTTACTTAATCAGAGACAATTCTATTGTATAACAACTGCCCTTATAATTAATTGAATTAGAGACAAACTTATTCTGTAAAGGCTATATCGAAAATACTCTTTTAATTCAATGAATTTAAATCAATGCTCTTATAATTATGAACCGAATCCAAGGTTGTAATTGAAGCTGCCCTTATAATCCACATAATCAGAGACATTTGTGTTCTACAAAGGTGCTTTTATAATTCACTTAATCAGAAACAATTCTTTTCTGTACAAAAATTTTCCTTATAATGAAGTGAATTAAAGACAAACGTATTGGGCAAAGACTTCATCGAAGATACTCTCAAAATTCAATGAATTTGAATCAATGCTTTTATAATTATTAACCTGAATCCAAGGTTTTAATTGAAGCTGCTCTTATAATTCACATAATCAGAGCCATTTGTGTTCTATCAAAGCTGATTTTATAATTCACTTAATTAGAATCAATTGTGTTGTATAAAAGTTGCCGTTATAATTCACTTAATCAGAGACAATTCTGTTCTGTGAAAAACGTCCCTTATAATGAATTGAATTAGAGACAAACGTATTGTGCAAAAGCTATATCGAAGATACTCTCAAAATTCATTGAATTAGAATCAATGCTCTTATAATTATTAACTGAATCCAGGGTTTTAATTGAAGCTGCTCTTATAATCCACATAATCAGATACACTTGTGTTCTACACAGCTGCTCTTAATTCACTTAATTAGAATCATTTTTGTTCTGTATAAAAACGTCCCTATAATGAA
>MU187908.1:19354-30614 GCA_016904865.1 Pissodes strobi | reverse complement strand
AGCTGCTCTCATCTTAAAATTCAATTAATTTAAATTAATGGTGTTGTCTCTTAAGCTGCAATTATAAATGACAGAATTAATGCGAACTATTATATAAATATATGCTGCTCTTATAATTCATTGCGTAACTGACATCATCACAGAAATTTTTGCTGTATAGCAGCTGCCCTTATAATTCAATACATAACAGCTCTATAAAAATATCTTAAAATTCAATGAATTTAAATTAATGGTACTGCCTTAATGTTATTCTTCAGCTGCAATTATAAATCACAGAATTAATGGTAACTGTGTTATATAAATAGAGGCTGCTCTTATAATTCATTACGTAAAGACTGCCTGTATAATTGGCTTCAACACAAAAATTTCTGCTGTATATCACCTGCCCTTATAATTCAATGTTTAACAATTGTATAAATATTATCTTAAAATTCAATGAATTTAAATTAATGGCGTCGTCTTAATATTATTTTTAAGCAGCAATTATGAATGACAGAATTAATGCTAACTGTGTTATATAAATATAAGCTGCTCTTATAATTCATTGCGTAAAGGCTGCCTGTATAATTGACTTCATCACAAAATTTTCTGCTGTATAAGAGCTGCCCTTATAATTCAATGTATAACAGTTGTATAAAAATCATCTTAAAATTCAATAAATATAAATTAATGGTGTTGTCTCTTAAGCTGCAATTTTAAATCACAGAATTAATGGGAACTGTTATATAAATAAAAGCTACTCTTATAATTCATTGCGTAAAAGCTGCCTGTATAATTGGCTTCATCACAAAAATATCTGCCGTATAACAGCTGCCCTTATAATTCAATGTATAACAATCATCTTAAAATTCAATGAATTTAATTTAATAAAACCGCAATTATAAATAACATAATCAATGGTAACTGGGTCGTATAAATAGAACCTGCTCTTACAATTCATTGCATAAAGGCTGCTCCTATAATTGACTTCCCCACAAAAATCTGCTGTATAATAGTTACCCTTTTAACTAAATCTATAAAAGCTCTATAAAAAATTATCTAAAAATTCAATGACTTTATTGAAGTGGAACTTCTTTAGCGAGAGTAAAGTCAGAAAAAATGCTTTTCAAAGTGAAACGCCCCTTTAATTAAGCATGTTCCAGTATAGCTAGGGGGTTGAATATTTCAGGACATGTAACCGGGGTAAAATGAGGATTCTGGACGAAAACTAGGCCCCCCAAAATGGGAAAAAATTGAAAAAAAGTAAAACATTGTTCGGAAAGTTAATAAAAGTACTATTGTAAAACGAAATAAGATAAAAAAAAATAATACAAAAAAAAAGTTAGAGAAACGCTGTTTTCGGCGAAAAAAAGGCGAAGTAGTTCAGCTACGAGGTCGGGGATGGCAAAAATGGGAAGAAAAAATGCTTTATGAAAGAAAAAAAGAAAAATTTTTGAAAAATGGGAAAGGATTGAAAAAAATGTTCTGAAAGTTAACAAAAGTATTATAAAATGAAGCAAGAAAGATAAAATTAATAAAAAAAAACAAAAACAAATGATTGTTTGGAAAGTTAATAGAAGTATTATAAAACGTAATAAGCAAAAAAATAATGAAAAAAATAAAGAAAAAAATGTTCGGAAAGTTAATAAGAGTATTATAAAATGAAATAAAGAAAAAAAAAATTAAAAAAAAAATGGAAAGTTGAAAAAATTAAAAAAAAAGCTTCGAAATCGGGGGCAAAAGTTGAGAGAAAAAAAGCTCAATTCTTTATTTCTCTTTCAGAGGTTTCACTTCAGTTGTGTGCTTATAAAGGTGATGCACATAATTTTTTTTAATGATGTCTTAATGTTATTCTAAAGCTGCCCTTATAAATAACAAATTGTTTGTATAAAAGCTTTATAGAAGCATTAATTCGCTGGATTGAGCAGAATTCTGTTGCAGAAGAGCTATATAAAAAAGAGCATTTTAGAGCAGTTTTCCATTAGTGTTTTGTTAATATACAACTAGAATGCTTATGTCCACTAAATTAGCCACTTTGTGTTATATTATAGCATAAGTAGTAACAGCTGGAGTTGTATACAACTTATATATTATGGAAAGAGTCCTTATAATTCACTGAATCGAAGACAATTGTTTTTTATAAAATATTATTAGAAATTGCGATTATTTCACTGAATATAGATTACATAGAAGAATCAGATAAAAAAATGTGTGTGTATTAAAGTTATACAGAAGCTGTCCTTATAACTCCAAAGTCATAAACAATGGCGTCGTATAAAAGCTGTATAAAAGCTGCCCTAAAAAGCTACATTTAGTCATATTTATTGAATGAGTTAGAAATTTTTAGATGATATATTTCCAAGTTTTGCGATAAATATTGCATCACTTGATAATAAATTGTATAAGAAGTTTTATCCTGTCTGTATAAATAAATGAAAAATGTGTGGGTATTGCAATGAAGTGAAGGATTTCGATGTTAATTAAATCAAAAATAATAATTATTATCCGAAATAATATCCCAACTATTTTTAACGCACAGTTAATCGGTTTGTAAACGTTTCGACCATTTATAAACGCTTAAATTCTATTTAGGTTTTCGGTAAAAGCCGCAGCTCGTGCTATGTTTGAGAGACGAATGATATTTTGACTTTTTGACAAATATTTACCACTTAAAAGTGAGTTAATATTATAAGTAAAATTAGGTTTATAAACATCTGGACTTGAATCAAAAAATCAAATGTTACTCGTAGGTACCAGTGGCGTAATTTATTTAAGACCGGGGCCATATGGCAAATTTCAACTATTTTACAATTTGTAAATCGTTAGCACGTTGAATGTTGGAGTCCGTTTACTGTTTATTCAATTCGAAAATTAAGAAAATTAAAATAAGAAAATAAAACTGTTCATGTTGGTGCTGAAATGAGTAGGTGAAACAAAACAACAGAAAAAAACGAAAAAATATTATTTTAAAAAGTACAATGATACATGACAAGGGTTCTATTTATTTTTTTGATGCGTAAGTAAATATTTTCTTATTTATATTATGCCTATTCAATGTGATTACATAATTTTAAATAGCTAATTTATTTGTCTTTTCATAGACAATTAGTTTTATTTTAATTTATTATTGAAATTTCATTTTCGAAAAAATGGTACATTTTTTTTACCCAATACCATTATAATTAAGGGTTTTTTAAACCCAAACATTATTTTATTATCCCTCAAACCATTCAAGCACATTAAAGAAAAATAATTATAATAAAAAAAAATAAATAAGATGCAAATTATTTTAAAATTTAAGGGCCCCTGAAAAAACATCGTCCCTGGCACTCGTTGCTTACCAAACACATCGATTAAATACACAATCGCGTTATCGATCAAACTCGATCAAAGTATTTGCTGCGAAATTTAGAGCGAAATAGACATGCCGAAAGGTAAAAAGAAAAAGGCTAAAAATAATAAAAACGGGGACAAGAACAAGAAAAAAGGTGCGTCCAAGCCAAAGAAAGGGGGAGGCAAGAAATCGAGATCTAAAAGCGCCAGGTGGGTACCTAATTGAGATTTGTTAAATTTTGCCTAGAATTTTATACATATTTCAAAATTATTTCGGGGATTTTTTGTTGCGCTAAATAGAAGTTTATTTTTTAATGAGCACCCTGTATAAATCTAGCTTAGGTTTTCTGACCATAATCTAACAATTTTCTCGAATTTTTGTCCCTCTAAGAGAAAATGGGCGCAAAAATGTATTAGAGCATTTTTTAAAATTCTGTCATTATTGTTATACCAGAACATTTTAAAAAGTACGAAATTTTAGTTTTTGTTATGTCTGTAACATTACTTTATTGTTTTAGCCATCTTTCAATCCCAACAAACTTAATTTTTATAAATATATCAAAGTCTATTATTATTATTGTACCAGACAGCTCAAAAAGTTCGAACAAATGGCCCGGACTATTGCCTAAACCAAGCCAACCATATTCTTATATAATTAATATTATTATTATACTTGAACACTTTAACAATTTCGAAATCTTGGTTTTTGATAGAAATGTGGAATTGACCTTTTCCTTATCCAGTTGGTTTATTATTATTATACCGGGACATTCAAAAATTTCGAAAATGTATTTTCGGTCAGGGCTGCGCCATGGGGCTTATTGCGTATAACTATACATAGTATAATTTGTTTTATTATTATTATACCGAGGACTTCAAAATTAATAATTTGACAATTATCGCAAATTAGGATTTTATTAGAACCTGCTAGCAAACTACATAACTATTTTCGAATTAAAACCAGAATACGTTAAAAAGTCGTTTTTTCATATAGTACTGTAGTACTGGCGTATTGCGTATAGTCATCTTCCAGTGAAATCATTATTATTATACCAGAACACTTTAAAAAGTTTAATTTTGTTGTTGTCACGCCTGTAATATTAGACTTACGGCTATATTCTATTGTAAACGCCTAATTTTTAGTAACACGTTTTATTTCGCCAATATTATTACATCCACTAATATTTCCGCCTTACACCTTAAAGCTTCGCCAGTATAGTCATCATAATTACATAACGCCATGAGTCGACTCTGCTATTCATATAATAACTATATCTACGCCTTATTTCTAATCTATCTATATACTCCATATTATATAACACCGATTCGATTCTACTGCTGCGCCATTCGTTTTCCAGGGTTGTCACGTCCTCCCCTATTTGAACGTCGCACGTCGCCTCTCCAAAATTTGCTTGTTACATTCGGCCATCCTGCAACAATTAATGCCCTCATTAATTTATCTCGCCAGTAAATCAACCAGATCTTATCTCATCTGTGCATTCGCCATAACACCAAATCGCCTACCCTAAAGGTTTCGCCTGTGGTTGCAACCTTACGCCTTTTATCGAATATCACCTTTATATTACGCCTTTGTCAGGTTCTCACTCGCCTTTTGCTATCTCAATAAGAAGTTTGGACCTTAAATCGCCATAGCTCTCGCCTTTCGCCAACAGAGCATTCGCCATTTGCACCTCGCCAGTTAAACTCACTTGCATGCACCTTTCAACCTGACCACTCGCCCTTTGCACCTCGCCAGTCAGACTCACTTGCATGCACCTTTCAACCTAACCTTTCGCCCTCGGTGTTTTACACCTCGCCTCGCCAAAAAGTCAGTAAACGCCTTGCTCGTAAACGCCAGCCCGCGCCAGCAGTTGGAAATAGTACGCCTTGGGTACCCAAAATTCGCCAAACGCCTCTCTCAATTTGAGAATCGCCTCAGAAGACCGCAAAGTCTTCGTCGCCTGCGCATGATCCTGGACTTCCTTGCCCCTCCAATTCCACAATATCGGTTGATGGACGTCGATATCTGTCAAAAGAGGAAAGAAAGCCAGTATACAAGTCGCCAGGGGAAGAGCAACCAAATGCCCTCGCATTCGCCTGTAGATCGAGAGGTAGACCGTCAATCAGACACGAAAGCGCCTTTGTGCCTGAAAGCCCACACCTTTCGATCAACGCCATTTTATCATGATAATAATGGGACATGGTTTCGCCGTCCAATTTAACCCTCGCTATCATCTCCTTGAGCAGCTGAGCAAAGTCATGCACTCTAGGAAACGCCTTCCTAAGAGCCGCCTTCCAGTCTTCCCATGAGAGGTCATATTCATCAAGCCGATTAAACCAGCCCCTTGCTGCGCCTTGCAATTTCGCCTGCATAAAATACGCTCTCTCATAGTTCGACCATTCATGAATGTCGCCCAACTGATCAATTTTGCTCAACCACCTGACTACGTTACAGTCCTGGCTGTCAGGATCGAAAGGGTCATTAAGGTCGCCCCTTGCCCTTGACCCCGTACAGCCCAAACTGCAAGCGGAGTCCGCCCTATCGCTACAAGCATGCTCTACTACCGCCTGAGGAACGCGCTCACCTGATTTTTCGCCCTTCTTGTTGCCCTTGGTACCGCCAGTACCAACGGCCACCCTTTGTTTCGTCGCCTTTACCATTTCGGCCGCCTTTTGCTTCGCCGCCCTTGCCATTTCGGCCGCCACAATCTGCTGGATACTAGTTGCCAAACCGCCTTTCAACAGCTTATGTACCATGGAGACTGTTTCGTCTTCCATCGCCGAATCGCCTTCGCCGTGGTCACCGTCGCTCAATTCCAACTCGTAATCGAGCTCTAACTCGTCACTTCTGCCTTCCTCCATAGGAAATCACTTGAAAAACGCCTTTTAAACACCAATGCCAATAAACACAGTTAAAATACGCCACAATTTTTACAATAATCACTAATTAATTAGCACACACTTGTTTATTATTATCGGGAATATCTGAAAAAGTGAAAAATCGCCAAATGTCAATCCACTGTCAAGGATAGCAACAAACGCCCGCCTTTTGTTATGAGTTTTTGTGATATCGCCACTCACAAAAAAAGAAGAAGTTGCCACTGCGATTTAACTCGCCGAAATCGCGTATTTCACCGTTCTCCACAACAAATAACACAATACGTAGGTTATCCCGACTTCTGATCTGTAAACGATTAGTTTTTAGTAACACGTTTTATTTCGCCAATATTATTACATCCACTAATATTTCCGCCTTACACCTTAAAGCTTCGCCAGTATAGTCATCATAATTACATAACGTCATGAGTCGACTCTGCTATTCATATAATAACTATATCTACGCCTTATTTCTAATCTATCTATATACTCCATATTATATAACACCGATTCGATTCTACTGCTGCGCCATTCGTTTTCCAGGGTTGTCACGTCCTCCCCTATTTGAACGTCGCACGTCGCCTCTCCAAAATTTGCTTGTTACACTATTATTATTCTTATATAAAAAGCATTTAGAAAGTCTATTTTTAATTCCAAATTTGGAAAAATTAATTCGAAAATTTCGATTTTGGGAAAGTGACGCCATGACAATATAATTATTCACTAATTTTAGTCTAGAAGCTCTTAAATCCAATTTAACTACACAACAAAATAATTTTATAGCCATTTTTTAATTTATGCACCTTTGGTATTATAGGATGCAAAGCTTATTTATTTATCTACACAATAAAACAGTTTTATAACTATTTTTATATTTCCTCACATTCGAAAAGATTAAGTAGACTTTTTCAGGTTCAGACATTTGGCATTTATAATATCATTTTCGATATGGATTGCAGAAGCTAATTTAGCTCCACTATAAAACACTTATAAATATACCTTCATTCATCATATTCGAAAAGAATCTCTTCACTTTTAGACTCCTTGATATTATAAATCCATTTTTCACGCTCTTAAATCTTATATAACCTTGTTATAAAATTGCTTTATATATTTTTCCCTCATATATAGTTCTCATTAATCAAAAAGAGTAGTTAAAGTATTCAGTTTTATGATTTTCATTGTAGAAGCACTTATATTGTACAATACTGCATTATAAAACAGTTTTAAAGCTATTTTTTATTCGCAGTATCCAAAAAAAGCTAGGTGAACTGATTCACTTTTAGATCTTTTAGCATTATAAATTAGATTCTAATTTTGTATGCGCTATAAAAGTATTATATAATTTTTTGAGGTTTTCCTAAAGCGTAGCTAAACCGCTTCACTTGTAGAAACGCTCTTAAATCTTATCTAAACCTAATTATAGAATAGGAATTTTCCTCATTCACGATATTCGAAAATAGTAGGTTAACCGCTTCAGTATTAGCCGCTTAGATATTATAATAATTTATTTTCTCATTTGTATTGCAGACGCTCTTAAATTCTATTTAACTGCATTATAAAGCTGTTTTATAATTATTTTTTTAGTTCCCATTAATCGAAAAGAGTAGTTAAAATATTACAGTTTCAGACACTTTTATGATTTCTGTTGTAGAAGCTCGTCTTACATTTTACAAAACTGCATTATAAAACAGTTTTATAGCAATTTCGTATTTACAATATTCAAACCACTTCACTTTTAGACGCTTTAGAGTCTTATAAATAATTTTTTTATTTTGTATAATTTTTCCAGGTTTTCCTTAAGGGTGGCTAAACCGCTTCACTTGCAAAAACGCCCTTAAATCTTATTAAACATCATTATAAAATAGTTTCCTAACTTTTCCTCATTCACGATATTCGAAAATAGTAGGTAAACCGCTTCATTATTAGACACTCTGATATTACGATAATTTATTATTTCATTTGTATTGTAGACGCTCTTAAATTCTATTTAACTGCATTATAAAGCAGTTTTATAATTATTTTTTAATTCTCATTTATCGAAAAGAGTAATTAAAATATTACAGTTTCAGAAAATTTTATGATTTCTATAGTAGAGGCTCTTACATTTTACAAAACTGCATTATAAAATAGTTTTATAGCTATTTTTTATTTACAATATTCAAAAAAGATAGGTGAACCGCTTCACTTTTAGACCTTTTAGCATTATAAATTATTTTCTAATTTTTTATGCGTTATAAAACTGTCATAAAAAATTTTCCAGGTTTTCTTAAAGGGTGGTTAAACCGCTTCAATTGCAAAAACGCTCTTAAATCTCATTATAAAATAGCTTCCTAACTTTTTCCTCATTCACGATATTCGAAAATAGTAGGTCAACCGCTTCATTATTAGACACTTTGATATTACAATAATTTATCATTTTATTTGTATTGTAGATGCTCTTAAATTCAATTTAACTGCATAACAAAGCAGTTTTATAATTATTTCTTAATTCTCATCAATCGAAAAGAGTAGTTAAAATATAACAGTTTCATACACTTTTATGATTTCGATTGTAGATGCTCATACATTTTACAAAACTGCATTATAAAACACTTTTATAGCTATTTTTTATTTACAATATTCAAAAAAGATATGTGAACCGCTTCACTTTTAGACTTTTTAGCAATATAATTTTTTTTGCGCTATAAAACTGTCATAACTTTTTTTCCAGGTTTTCCTAAAGGGTGGCTAAATCGCTTCGCTTACAAAAGCGCTCTCAAATCTTATTAAACCTCATTATAAAATAGTTTCCTAACTTTTTCCTCTTTCACGATATTCGAAAATAGTGGGTCAACTGCTTCATTTTGATATTATTATAATTTATTTTCTCATTTATATTGCAGACGCTCTTAAATTCAATTTAACTGCATAATAAAGCAGTTTTATAATTATATTTTAAAAGAGTAGTTAAAATATTACAGTTTTAGACACTTTTATGATTTCTATTGTAAAAGCTCATACTTTTTACAAAACTGCGTTATAAAACAGTTTTATAGCTATTTTTATTTACAATATTAAAAAAAGATATGTGAACCGCTTCACTTTTAGACCTGTTAGCATTATAAATTATTTTCTAATTTTTCATGCGCTACAAAGCTGTCATAAAAAAATTTCCAGGTTTTCCTAAAGGGTAGCTAAACCGCTTCACTTGCAAAAACGCTCTTAAATCTTATATGACCTTATAAAAATTGCTTTATAATTGTTTTTCTTCATACAGGGTATACGAAAATAATAGGTCAACCGTTTCATTATTAGAAACTTTGATATTATTATAATTTATTTTCTCATTTTTATTGCAGACGCTCTTAAATTCTGTTCAAAGCAGTTTTATAATTATTTTTTAATTCTCATTGTAGACGTTCTTACATTATTTTTTAATTCTCATTGTAGACGTTCTTACATTGAACAAAACTGCATTACAGCGGTTTATATTCACTTACTATAACAGTTTTATAGTAAGTGAATATAAACCGCTTCACTTTTAGACATTTTGACATTATCAATTGTTTTATAATTTATATGGCACAAGCTTGCAATCTTGTTTATCTATATTATAAAACAGTTTTATAACTATTGCTTAATCAAAATATTCGAAAAGGGTAGATAAATCTCTTTACTTTTAGACTCTTTGACATTATAACTTGCTTTCTAATTTTTTATGCGTTATAAAACTGTTTCGAGTAACTTTTTTCATGTTGTTGTATATTTTTTCCATGTTTTTGTAAAAGGTAAGTAAGCCGCTTCACTTGTAGCTCTAGAAAGTGAAGCGATTTACCTACCTTTTGCGAAAACCTGATAGTATAGACTTTTTTATTATCTTTTATTTCTTAATTCGAATTGCAGTTGCTTTTTAATGTTGTTTGCAGTTATTATAAACCAGTTTTATAAATATCTTTTAAATTATTCTTGTTATTTATAAGAAAAAAATATGTGCTTCACCTTTATAAGCACACAATAATTGAAGTGAAACTTCTGAAAAAGATATTAGGAAATAAGTTTTTATTTTTTTTTACTTTTTTTCTCAACTTTTGTTCCCGGTTTCAACCCTTTTTTTATTTTATTTTTGGTTCCACTTTTTTTTCGCCGAAAATTGCGTTTCTCTAACTTTTTTTATATTACTATCATTGTTTTTTTCTTTATTTGGTTTTATAATACTTTTATTAACTTTCCGAACAATTTTTTTCTATTATTTTATTTTTTTGGTTTTATAATGCTTTTATTAACTTTCGAACAACCTTTTGTTTTTTTTAATAACTTTTTTTTCTTATTTCGTTTTATAATACTTTTATTAACATTTTTTTACGCTGTTTTCAATTTTTGCCCATTTTTTCAAAACTTTTTGATTTCCATTCGTGATATTGGAGAGGGTAGACAAACCGCTACACTTTTTATTTCCTCATTTATATTGCAGAAACGCTTAAACTGCATTTAATTATTATAAAACAGTTAAATAACTATTTTTCGGTTTCTAATATCTGAAAAGAGTAGGCAAAGCAATATAGTTTGAGATACTTTGATATTAAAGCCTATGTTCCAGATTTGTAAAGCTGATTGGCTTATTTAACTGTGCTACAAAGCAGTTATATAACTTGTTTTTGGTCATAATGACTGAAAATAATTGGTAAACTGCTTCACTTTTAGACACTTTGACATTATAATTTATGACCTAATCTATATCGCAGAAGTTCATATATTATTTAACTGCGCTTTAGGACAGTTTTATAACGGTCTTGATATTTCTTGACAATCGAAAAAGTTTCTAAACCCGTCTTATATTTAAATACTTTCACATTATAACTTCCGTTATAATTCTTAATCTTTAGATAAGTGATTAATCTACAATATAAAACAGTTATATAACAGTTTTTATATTTCTTAACCGCTTCACTTTTAGACATTTTAACATTATAATTTATGACCTAATCTCTAGCGCAGAAGCTCATACATTATTTAACTGGGATTTGGGACAGATTTATAAAGGACTTGATATTTCCTGACAATCAAAAAAGTTTATAAAACGCGTCTTAGA
>MU187908.1:0-10734 GCA_016904865.1 Pissodes strobi | reverse complement strand
AGTATACCGACTAAATACTATTAATATTGTTTGCTTCCAAAGCTTAGGTTTTTGTCAAAAATCGAGAAAATGCTCACATGTATATATTTCCAGAGACTTAATTTCAATTATTTGGGTAAGTCATTAACGTTAAAACTATTGAAAACAATTTAGGGAAAAGTACTAAAGCCCAGCAGAAATGGAAAATATATCAAATTACATGCGCAAATGTAAAATATTAGTTTAAACGAAAAAAAAATCATATTAGCCAAAGAAATGCAAAATAGAATTGCAAATTTTTCAAAAAGTGAGGGGATATTAATACATTATGAAAATTAGGAACAAGTGTCGTATGTTTTTAAAATTTTTATATCTGCACAATTTGCAATTTCAAAAAAGCATATAAATGAAAATAAAATGAAAATTATTTTAGGATTAAATAAACATATTGGCATATTTAGCATACCTATTCTGTTAAAATAGCAGGATCGTTTGAAGTCAGGATTAGAGAAAGTAATAAAACAGTAATAAAACATCCGAGAAGCCGAGAAAGGTCAAATTTTACAATCCTTAAATTAATATTGCGGTTTTTTTTTTCAAGACTGTGTATTTGTAACATGAAGCACCTCTGCCTTGAAAACTGGAATAATATTTTCGTTTATTAATTGTTATATTTTTCTTTATTATGATTGTTGCGCTAATATTACAGGTTTTTTCTTGGATTTAACAATAAAGCTTCAGGATTTTGTATTTGTGATATATGAAAAGTGGAATACTTTTTTGCTTATTATTTTTGTCATGATTACGTTTCTACTATTATTACTTATTATTATAAAAAATTTTATTTGGTTTTAAGTTAAATTTTATTTATTTTAGATATATTTTTAACCGACTAACCTACAAGGAGCAAGTAAAAAAAACACAAAAAAATTGAAAAATAAAATTATGCAATACTTTTGAGGTTATATAAATGAATACATAAATAATTCATTCCGTTTTTCATTATTCATTTATCCATAATGAATGTTTAACTGGCATATAGATTTTCTTCAGAAATAATTAAATCTCACTGGTTTGACCCTTTAATATTAATAAAAGGAACTGGTCGATTATTTCTTTTCGTGATGTGGTGCCAAAGGAATACTTGAAAGCTTTTGTAATGCATAGCTGCCAACTAATCAATCAATTTTTAATAAAACTTTTTCAAGATTGAAATCAATGCCCATATCATGGACGAAACAGCATACTGGTTCATATGGTTCATATGTTCACCTCAAATATGTTAATGGGCCCCATTATTACCACAGACATTCCTGTACAAGAAACAAATTTAAAAATAGTGACACGTGTGTAAGATATCAGTAATGTTAAAAATAACTGACTGAAAACAACACGATATAATTACCCCAAAGAGCAACGACTCGATCATCGGCATCGGTTCGAAAATAGTTTCCTAAATTAATTGTTTTAAGAGCCGCTTAATTCTAAGGCAAATATTTATAGATTGTTTAGATTATGTTTTGTATCAGAAGAATTATAGTTTATGAGAATAAATAATATTTTCAAAATAGCTCCTGTTACACAAAAAATTTATGTTTTGAACAATAGAAAGGCAAAACAAGCATAGAGACAGTAATGTGATGCCAGAATTTTGATAAACGTAATCCAGAGTTTTATAGCGTTTCAAAGGATGAAAAAAACAGTACAGGCAATAAACGCGATGAATTATTACTGTTTAAAAATAAAAGAGATTTAGAGGCGATAAAAGAAAGTTATTTTTCCCGGTTCGTTTATACACCTCCCAGTTTATTGTTATTTGAAACTGTTTAATTGAACCGTATTTTTAGAAATAATCACTATGTAACGGGTTAGCTTTTACTTCTGTTTTGATCGAGCATTATTTTGAAAAATTAATATTATTTTTTCTATTTCGGTACTTTTAAGCAGACCCTACTTATGTATTTAACTTTCAAAAATCTCTTTTTAAAAATTATTTATTAGGAGCTAACTACAGTTTGACTTTACTTGAAAATAGCTAAATAAAGAATGATCATACATAAAATTTATCTTAGGAGGTAAACTACATTACATTGCTCAAATCTAGTTCCCATCGGTGCATCTGCTGAGTGGGCAGTCACACGGGCTCGGTTTCATGCTGAATCGCCGATTCCCACAGGTTGTGGTGACTTAACTCCTCCATCCTTAAGATTCGAAAATTGCGGAGTGTTTTTTCGAAGAAATGCTTTCCTTGGGTGTGGCTTCTTCTTCATCCCTAGGTTTCTTATTTTGGGTGGATCTCCATAACTGATAGATTTTTCTTCTTTGTGTTATTGCTAGAATTAGGGAGCAAAACACAAGGGTGATGTAAAATGATGTATTTTAGTATTTTGGGGTTGCTGGCTGTCAATACTAAACGAAGTCAGCTGATTGGCTGCATCCTTGAGGCGATAAATTTCGTCAAGATTAATTTTGGTTATATTTGGCATTTCCAAAATACTAAAACAGAGTTTTATCCACAATACCGAAACAGAATATTTGCACTCGACGCGCGTTTCGCTAACCATGTTAGCATCATCAGGAGATGTTGCCGAAGGTTCCAAACCCCAACGTATTTCCAAAATAGTTTCGTGTGTTAGCGCAGACAGTTTGATTTCTGGCAGGTTAATGGTTTTCCTTCTTGAAGTTTCACATCATTGAGGAATTTTCTTCCATTGATTTGGATCTCGCAGCTTTCAGGGATTTTAACTAGAACTGATTGTAAATATGTTCTATATTGTAACTGATCGAACTGATTGTTCGATTGGCAAATATTGATCGCTGCTGCATTTGGCTAATAATTTGCGGCTTTAATTGGCAGGATTAGAACCATTTCTTTCGTGATTTGTTCTACGATTGCTTCTTCAATATTGATTTTGAAAGTTGGACAGTCGGCTGTCGGTGTGTTCATCAATAAACTGTTGACACAATCGTCACGAGGGTGAAATTCTTCCAGACAGAAGTATGTTTCTTCAATGGTCGGGCAAACGTTGTTGGAAAATTGTTTCTTTTCTTCATTTTGTGCCAGGTAAGGGTATTTTGGGATAAATATCATTTGATTTTGGATTACTGGGTAAATATGAAAAAAGGTAAAAGGTTCGGGTCTCAGTATCGGTACATGAATAGCAAAGATAAGCTTTGAATTTGAAAAAGTTATTTGCGTACCAAAAAATTGATAATAAGACAATATATTTTGGAACCTTGGAATTTCATTTTTTCTGTAAATCTTTGTTAAGTATTTTAACATTTCATTTAAGTAAGAACTTGAAAGAATACTATTATGAAGAGCGTTTATTTTTGCAAACATAATAGTGTTTTCTAAATTGTCCAAAAACATAATTACATTTTGGCAATCTAAATTTAATTGCGTAAGAATGCCTTGAAAACTAAGATAATCTCCTAGGGACTTTATTTCTCGTTCCATTGTATTGCGAAGCGTGTTCAAACCAAGTTGAAGTTTGTCTTGATTTTTGCTAAGAGTAATAATCGTGTTATTATAATTTTTTATTAGATTTTTTGAGAGTGAAATTTGCAATTTAATTTCATTGGCAATTTGTTTTTAATTTGTATTCAAAATATTTATTGCTTCATCATATCGTTGACTATCTTCCGAATCTAACGTACCAAATAGCCATTTACTTGCTTTTCCAATAATATTTATTAATCCTCGTTCTTTTCGGATATGTGGGTGTAAATTTTGTAACTTATTACTCGCGATTTGAATTAAATATTCTGTTCTAACAAGTAAGTTTTCCGCTAAGCCATGATAAGAAATATGATTCGTAGCATTTGATAATAATAAATGATTTCTAATTATTAAGAAATTATTTTCGATATCATCTAATTGATTAATTAAGTAACTTAAATCTACATAATGCAAAAACGTATGTCTATTATATGCTATTCTAGAGTTTCCTAATTTTATAGGAAGGATAGGGTTATTTAAGTTTGTTACTTGAATGTCAGCTCCTATCGTCAGTCCTATGTGAAGTACTAGGAACAGAGTCGTCAATTTTTTCGGCATTGTTAACCTGAAAAGATTGTTTCATTTTAATTTTAGGTTTCCTAGCGCTACTCTTATGATATGATGTTTTATTTGTTTTTATTTTGATGTCTGTTTGACCTTTTAAATTAACTTTCTTCAATTTAGGATACATTTTTCCTCGCTGTTTATTTTTTATATAGGCGATTTTTTGAGATTGAAAATCCGGGGGTTCGTTTCTTGTTTCACTTTGCTTTTCGATTATGTCCTGTTTAGTTTGCTCGTTGACTTCTTTTAGACGTTCATAGAGCTTATTCGATGTTTCTTTATGAGTTTGTACATAGTTTGAAATTATCATATTATCATTAAGATCGAACGGATTTATTGATTTTATATGTCCTGTGATAATTTCGAATGGGGTATATTTCGTAACACTATGTATTGAATTATTATATCCCATAACGGCTCATTTGATTAATTGTTCGGTATTTAGATTATTATGGTCTTCCTGTAAACAACGATAACTTTCTATAATTGATGAGTGAAATCTCTCAACAGGGGAATTTGAATTACTATTTTTGGGTGTAGTAAAGTGTAATTCGATTTTGTACATTTTACAAAAATCTTCTAATTCCTTGTTTTTAAATTCGGTACCTTGATCGGCGGTAATTTTTAATGGAAGTCCGTGATGTGTTATAAAATTGAATAGATTTTCTATCACTTCTACTCTGGTAATAGCTTTAAGAGGGTAGGCTTGTCCATATCGAGAAAATGAGTCGATAACGGTGACAAAAGCTTCGCTATTGATTCTGAAAGTGTCCACATGAATGTGCTCAAATCGATTTGAGACTGTTGGAGTGAGGTTAAATTTGATTATTGGTGGATCTCTATCGTACTTATTCAAATCAAATCAAAATAATCTTTATTGCATAATTGATACATACATGTGCCTAATACTAATCTTATTCTACGTGTTAAGTGTTAGATGTTCTCGTTTCACGGGTTTGATACGCACTTTCACTGCGCGTATACGCTCGCGTACCAAACATCCAGCGACTTATGGGCTGATGTCGGTCCTTATAAGATTAGTTTAGTCAGCAATCAAGTCAATGTATTATTACTTGGGGTATCCCTTCAACAAAGTTGATATGTTCGTTACCTAGAGGCTGTATTGATCTGTGTGCGTTCAATTTAAGGGTGGCTCAAGCCTTACAACACAGGAAAAAGTGAGCAAAAAAACCTGCTTCTTCTTTACACAAGACGGCACAAACATGTAACGTTTATATATATAAATATATACAATATATACATATATACAGGTGATTGGCATAATTGCCAGCTCCGGTATGCATATCGTCGCATATATTCATACACGACGTACGCATTTGTGCCCTTAGGGCTGGGGATAACATATAGTTAATCGCTCGGAACACGTAGAGGTTGCATAGGAGGAGGATAGCACGCGCGGTTTGGTGGCTGCGGCAGAAGTGATGTCAGTCGGTTGCTGGGTTGTTTGTTGCTGTTTGTATGTCTGTTCTTAGTCTTTGTTCTCTTATTCATTGTACGTACGTTATGTATGTTAGTCTTTTTCTATACTTAATGTTTCGTATGGTATGCTTAATGTGTGTTAGTCGTTTATGGTGGTCTCAGTTCTTGGTAGAACAGGTCCGTATGTTTGTATAACGGTCCGTATTTAGGTAGGTGAGGTTGGTTGTAGCATATGTTGGCGATACCTGCGGTCAATTCTGACCTCCTGATACCGTGATCGTAAAACTTGCAAGCAAGCTTGTTGATGTGATGGTCGATGTAATCAATACTCGCCATGTTGTGCAGCTCTATGACACGGACACGATCCCATAGTGTCAGGGAGAAAGCAGCCCGCAGGTATCTGTTCTGTATTGTTTGTATATATTTCAGGTGGGTCTTCGCTACGGAGCACCAGACAGGTACAGAAGTGTCGGTCTAATGATTGTTTTGTAAATCCTGAGTTTGTTAGTCGGGCTCATGTAAGATCTAGTTCGTATGAGAAGATTTAAACTCTTTTGTGTTGCTATGTTCTTAGCCTTTATTGCCGCGACGTGCTTGGAAAAAAGGAGCTTGCGGTCAAAGACTATCCCTAGGTATTTGACTGGGTCCTTTGGCGTGATAGCCGCGTTGCCAATTACTATTGGCGTCATGTCGACGTTACGTTTACGTGTCAAAATCCCTAGTTCTGTCTTCGCCGCATTCAAGGATATTTTCCAGTTCCTATAAAAGGGAGCTAGAAGGTTAAGATGTTGAGAGAGATTATGCTTTGCGACCTGTATGTCTGACGATTGTGAATAGATCACAGTGTCATCAGCATACAGGGCAAAGGAAGTTGAGGGGTGAGATGGAAAGTCAGCTATAAAATGACTGAATATTTGCGGCGATAATACCGTTCCTTGGGGCACGCCGGCCTTGATGCGCCTTGGCCCTGATGTGCTATTGTGGACACGAACCGAGAATGAGCGATTCGCAAGGTACGACGCAATGAGGGATGCTATATGAAGTGGCATTCCATGAATAGCAAAAAGCTTGTATATGAGCCCATTGTGCCATACCTTGTCGAATGCTTTCTCTATGTCGAGAAGTAACAATGCCGTTGCCTTGCTCTCGTTAAAGCCGTTGAGCGTATCTTGCGCGACTTTCGCCGCGAGCATAGTAGTGCTGTGACCGCGGCGAAAGCCGAACTGCTCATGTGGCAGAATCCTCCGACTCTCAACAACATTGTTAATTCTCGACATTACGAGTTTCTCGGCTACTTTGCCCAGCGTGTCTAGCAGAGATATGGGGCGATACAAGGCTGTTAGTCTCGCATCTTTGCCCGGTTTAGGAAACAGTATTATCACCGCTTTCTTCCAGGGGAGCGGAAAATGTTGGAGGCGTAAAATAGCATTTATAATGTGCATAAAGTGGATGACGGCTTTATTCGGCATATTTTTAAGCAGAATATACGGAATGCCGTCAGGACCGGGGGCTTTGTTTCCGGGTAGGCGGGCAAGAACTCTCTTGATGTCAAGCGGAGTTATTAGTAGTTTGCTTAGCACTTCCGGGGTGATAGGATACTTTGTGGAGATGAAGTTTTCCACTGCAGCATCTACAGTGTCATGGAATGGAGTAGTGTTTGGTGTCTCGCTAAAGACGCCCTCCAGGTAGTCTGCGAAGGCCTCCGCTTTCCCGACGTTATCCGTTATTACATCGCCTTGATGCAGTATTCCAGGAAATTCGGCGGGGCCTCCGCGAACGCGCCTGGCGAGCTTCCATAGCGAGCCATCATGACGGTAGATAGTGTTAACGTATTCCATCCACTTCTCATTCCTGTAGGCTGCAATGAGTGCCTTTATCTCCCCGGTCATTGCTATAAACTGTTCTCGGTCTATGGCGACCCTTGCTCGTTGCAACCTACGCCGAATACGGTTACGGGATGTGATGAGGGTTGTTATGTGATTTGGAAGTGTGTCAGTAAACGGACGCTTAATGACAGTAGGGCAAATTGCGTCTCTGACGCGCTGGATGTTTGTGACTAGAGCTTGCACCTCGCTCTTAAGTTCTGGGATAGAGTCTATTTGTCTTGGAATAACTGTTGCTTGGCTAAGCCTCACTCGGAACTCCTTCCAATCAAGATTCCTATAGGACAGGATGGTTTCCTGCACTACTTGAAGCCTAGAGCGTAGGCTAATCTTGATTGGGAGATGGTCCGAGTTGAGCTCATTCAGCTCTAGGAGCTCTGAAGCGTTAGTTATTCCTCGAGTAATAGCAATATCCAGGAACGATGGATTGAATCGGTTACCAGGATAGTGTGTGGGATTGGGAGTTCGATGATAGACTAAGTCAATGTTTTGTTCTGCTAACCTATGTAGCAAGCGTCCACTCCTGTTGGTAATACCACGCCAATTTGCGTGCTTTGCGTTGATATCCCCCAACAGGAGCGTCTTCCTGCCAGCAGGCAGCAGAGCAAGAACATCTTCTTCCTGGAGGCGGAGACCCGGAGGTGAATATGCTCCGACTATCCGCAGGCCACCGTCAAGCTCGAGAGCTACGTGCTCAGTGACGGTCCTCAGGCCTAGGACCTGCTTATAACGGACTGACCTGCGAATCAGACAGGCCACACCTCCTCCGGGTCGATCGGGCCTATCAAATCGCAGGACTTGTCTATCGTAAAATTTCAACTTGAAACTAGCGTCAATGTTAGTTTCAAGTAAAAATATTATATGAAAGATGGGATTATTATAAATGAAATTTTTAAATTCTCCGAGTTTGGAGCGAATACCATTACAATTCCAACAAAGAACGTTAATGGACAAAGACAAAGAAAATTGCATAAACTCGTTTAGGGTCTATATTTTCTTTTAGTAATTTTACGATATGAGGTGTTGGATTTCTATTAGAGATAGTGACATTGTGACAATAGTGACATATATCCTATTATTTTCAAAGACTTTTCCTCTTCGTATTTGAATATTTTCTACTTCTCCGTTGGTGATTATTATTTGATTTTTATATTCATTGATCGGTCATTCGGATATTGGTATTGCAAATATCGAGTTTTCTACTGACGTATGCACTGTTTCATTGTCAGTGGATGGTTGAACTACTGGTAATTGAATCTTTGGTGGTTGAATTTGAATATCGCTTATAATTTTTATTTTTGGCTCATTGATATTCAATTTCAAAAGTTCTTCTACTGTTTGATTGTCTAAATTAGGTAAATCTTCTTCACTTCGATGTAACAAAAATTCTTCTATGATTTCGTCCGAGTCGCCTAAATTGTTAAATATTGATTCTGTCTCTATGGCGTTGATATCTATAGGGTGTCTTGAAAGTACGTCTGTTGCTTGATTTGTTTTTCCTTTCTTGTATTTCACTTCATAGTCGAATTCTTCTAGTTTTAGTCTTGAGTTTGGCTCTTTTAATGACATCAACCATTGTAACGGTTTGTGATCGGTATATATTACAAATTTTTGTCCAAATAAGTATGGTCTAAAATGTTTACAACTCCATACAATAGCTAAAAGTTCTTTTTCTATTGTTGAGTAATTTATTTCTGCTGGGTTCAATGTACGAGATGCATAGCAAATTGGGTGAAAGTATTCCTGATATAGCAAAATTTGAAGCATCAGTGGTCAGCTCAAATGGTTTGGCAAAATCAGGGTATGCTAAAACTGGTTCTGATGCTAACGTATTTTTACAAGTGTTAAAGCAATCAACAAATTCTTTTGTATGTTCTACCTTGCTATCTTTTTTGAGACACTGTGTCAATGGTTTGGTTAACTTCGCAAAATTTTTTATAAATTTCCGATAATAACCGAGTAAACCAAGAAATGCTTTGATTTCACGCTGTGTGTTTGGAATGGGGTATTTTTGTATTGCAGACATTTTCTTTTTATTTGGTTTTATTCCGTTGGGTGTTACAACGTGTCCTAAAAATTCTACTTCTTTACACAAAAATTCACACTTGTCTATCTGGATTTTTAAATTTGCTTCTCTTAATTTTTCGAATACCATTTTCAGATTTTGGATATGTTCTGTTAGGCCTGTGCTTATTACGATTACGTCGTCCATAAACACCATACAAATTTTATTTTGTACGTCCTTAAAAATTTCATCCATTACTCGTTGGAAAGTGGATGGAGCATTTTTCAATCCGAATGGCATCCTTAAAAACTCATAGTGTCCATTTTCTACACTAAATGTGGTCTTTTCGATTGAGTTTTTATGCATTTCTATTTGATGAAATCCACTAGCTAAATCTAGTGTAGAGAAATACTGGGCTCGATAAGTATCACTTATATTTGGGATTGGGTATCGATCTGAAATTGTTTTTTCGTTAATTTTCCGAAAATCTACAACAATTCTCCCCTTCTACTTTCCAGAAGCATCGACCTTTTTTGGAACAATCCAGATGGGTGATGACCAAGGACTACTGCATGGTCTTATTATTCCTTTTTCGAGCATTTCATTTATTTGCCGTCTTACTTCTTCTTTATGAACAAATGGATATCGATATGACTTGGTGTGTACAGGGATATCGTCCGTTGTCCTAATTTCGTGTTTAATTTTGGATGTGAAAGATAATTCTTCGTCGTTTTGATAAAATATGTCAGAAAATTCTTTACATAACTTGCAAATCGCTTCCTTTTCTTCCGGGTTCATATGTTGCGTACGAATTAAATTATTTTTGAAAATGTTATTTCCTTGATTGCGTTTTATCAAAGTATATGTAAACTAGTAAGTTCACTCAGCGGTAAATCCTTTGATGTAATTCTGCCACATTCTTTTATATCAAGTGACAACTGGAGATGACCGATGCGCTGCGTAAGTGTCCGATTGATTCGCGTGGCTTTCTCTAGTCAGAGATGTATTCAGGAGATTGTATGGACTCGTACCGAAAGACCTACTGAATGCCGGCCGGTGAAAAATCAAGTGAAACTGAGCAAAGTTGTAAAAATATTTTCATAGAAGGAAATTGAAAAAAAATTTGCTATACGGGGTGTCATTTTTAGGTGATACCACTGTTGCTATCTCAGAATCTAACAAGAATTTAACAACACTGCAAATCGATCTTGAAAAGGCATCAATAATGGCAACTTTCTAATTTAATCAACTTTGCAGCTTTGACCGTTTCAAAGATAGCAATAATAGTGGATTACCTAAAATATATTTAAAAATATATATAATAATATAATAATTCGGAATCTCATTTTTACTACACTTCT
>MU187907.1:55908-68948 GCA_016904865.1 Pissodes strobi | reverse complement strand
ACGTATCGATTCCTTTTTCACTGTTCTATAGTTTGCAATAAAAAATACACAGCTTAATTTCCCAGGAAATTTCCTAATTTGCCTACAGCCAGGGAAATTTTCTTCCACAATGGTTGTTTCTCTCTACAAGGAGATGTGAGTAAGTATTTTTCAGGGTAAAAGATAATAGACTGTTCTGCCAGTAGGTCCCTTTTCTATTCTATAAACTCTAAAAATGAGCATTGTTGCGCGGGAATAACTACGCTTTTTTCGGAATTTATATAAAACCTAAATCTTGTAATGTTTGTGTATTTTTATTTATACTTTTACGCAATTTTCTTTTGAATTACCAAGAACTAGCCAATCGTTTAAGTAGAGTACAGTTTTTATACCCTTTAATTTTATATATCGATTTCCTATAAACTCTCTAGTATTGTGGCTATGAATATCCTTTGAAAATATTATGATACTATTTGTTTTTTGAGTTTTATTTATTATCCTGTAGATAAGTTTATTCTGTTAAAATTTTAATACCTTAGGTAATTGTCATACTCTTAAATTTTCATATAGATCTGCAGTATGAGTCAGTGGATCATAATTAAATATAACTTAGTATTTTGTTTTGCAATATTTGCATCGAATTGTAGTTTATAGTCCCACATGTGCCCCATATGGGGATCAAATATCGAAAACGTGATAATACGAAGGGATTATAACCATTTGATTATATTTTTTATATGCACCTTCATATAGTATAAACGTTTTGTTCTATGTAAAACATTAATAAATGTAACGATGTTTTGTCATGCCTTCGTATATAAATAACAGTTTGCTAGTATAATTAAAATCGCAGTCAGCACATTTAATTTTGTTAAGATAGCGCCTGCCTCGCTGACGAGAGGTAAAATATAATTTTCTTTTACTGATTCATTCGCATTTTTCACTGTAAACAGTTCGCACTCTATTTTATTCTAATATAGTTAGTTTTAGAAGTTTGAGGGTATTTTCATTTAAATTTTATTAAGTAAAAAATTAAGAGTTACATGTCATATTTAATCATAATACTACAGTTTAGTATTATACACATTAAGTTTGCGCATAACTACGTATACCTCTATAAATTTACGTGAAATGTCGCGGTCCTTTAAAAAGGGATCGGTCATTTCGTGAAAAAATGGTAATTACTAAGTTTGATTCAAAAATCATTTTTAAATACAGTTTTTCCGAATTTTCAAGCGAACGGTTGATCTGAAATGAAAAGTGTCAGACAAGAATTGTAGATCTGGTAATTTTACACAGTTTTGGAATATACTGATTTGCTGAAATTTTCGGGTAATCGCTGATCTGAAATGAAAAGTTTATACAAGCAAAACGTAGATCATCTAAAAAGTTAACTTTTTCTTTCATAAGTTTCGATGTGCCGCTAATAGTTTCAGAAATATTGCCTTTTATTAATTTTGTTCAAGGTCCTGTATCGTACATTATGTTCGAAGGTTAAGAAAAACCTAAGTCTCTTGCTGTTCGCTTCGATAGCAAGTCGTGTCTAATAAAACTCGCTCCGAAAACAAGCACATGTGTGCCAGTGCCTTCCGACGCTGCGACGGCAGATGTAATGCTTAGCATTGCACGTGCAAATATTAAAGAAAAATCGTTTGGGACTTGTCCCAACACAAAAGAAAAGATAAGACGCTTCTAAGTGGCGACCAGTCGTACTTCGAGTGCATGCACCTCGCCACGAAAGAAGCAGAAAATTCGTCATGGCTGACAAAGGAGCAAAATAAATAATCCAAGCGAATAAAGAAGAGAAACGAAAGGAGAGAACAAGGAAAAATAGTGATCTCAGGCAGGTAACCCAGCTAAAACAACATGTAAGTGCACAATAATTACACACCCAACCACACTCAAACACAAACACAACACAATTATCACTTAACTTAGAACCAGCCAGAGAAATGGCAAAACACACCGCCAAAGACAACCAACTTGAAAAACAACAGACACACATACGCAGACTCGAAGAACATAACCAACAATTACAAGACGAAAACCATAAACTAACTGAAAGAATAGTACAACTCAAAAAAGACCTAGACAAAGCTAACAAAACAATAGAAAACATACGCTCAAATCAAAACAAATACCAAGAAACACTAATGGACACTATACACGTAACTCACAAAAACACTGAAAACATAGAGACAAACATTAGCACACACACTTACATATCACAATCGCCCCCCGCATGGAGGAAGAAATGGATACCATTTCTGACTCCGAACAGCCACCATCAAAGGAGAGGGAATTTCCGACACTCAAACGGCCTAGGGCACAAAGCCCTCCACAAATACAAACCCATAAGCCAACCCCTAGGCCAAATATTCCAAGATCAACAAATGTGACTACACACAAATATCTGTGAGTAGCCCCCCAGCCAGCCCCCCAGCTTCAGAGCCGCCGAAAACTGCCAAAAAATCCGATGTGGCCCTCATAATCATCAGATGCCCAGAGCACTGGCTAAAAATACATCAAGACATGACGTACTCGAAAATGAATTTCGGAGACGTCAAGAAATCCAGGCTGGGGATCCAAATCACCCCCGCCACCCCAGGTGATCACAGAAGGATCACCAAAAAAATACCCATATCGCTCTTATTTCCTACCTGAGGATAGGAAACTAAACCAAATAATAAAGGGTCTCGACCCTCTCATCCCTATGTCGGACATCAAGGACGATCTCATTGCCAAGGGCTATTCCTCCTAAGAAATGTTTTGGCTAAAAACCGAAGCAAGGAGAAACATCGCCACAGAACTCCTAAAAGTCCTAGTTCCCCAAAGCGACAGTAACCTCCTCAACGAAACTCGTATACACTACATGCCAGTAGTTGTTATTGCATATATACACACAAGCAAAACAAACAAGAAAAAACTACAAGTTTTCCAAAACAAAACACTAAGACAAATCACAAATGCACCATGGTACATTTGCAACACTAACATACACGCCGACCTAAAAGTCGAAACAATTCACGAACACCTAACAAACAGACATGGTAGATTCTTGGAACAAGTACTCAATCACACAAATCCACTAATAACATCACTTTTTGACGGGGAAGACCGTCCAAGAAGAGAGAGGCTCAAAAGCCTACGAGAACCACCGTAAGAGGGCCACCATAAACACACAAAAAAAAACATAAAAATTTTATAAAAATAAAAAATCACCAAAAATAATACTAACACTTACTAACCCAGCTAAATACTACAGAAAAAAACCAAAAATAACTAACCCACTAACACACACTCCAAAACATCATATCACAAACACGACATCCTGCCTAGAATCATCAAGAACAACAAGAGACCAACAAGCCAATGAAGGAGGATGTAAGAGTGACAAGTCACTAGCATCAATGGAAGATGGTGAAGTTTTAGTGGGTATGCCCAGAGAGAGTCCCACACTACCCTCAACCGAGGGTGTGCATAAGAGCATTTTTACACCTCAACAAAAAAAACGCATTTCCGTGTTTTATAAGCAAGACGTCGAAAGTTTCGAACCCATTCGAAAGAATTGAAGCTTTTTGCGCATAACTACGTATAACTTTATAAATTTACGTGAAATGTCGCGGTCTTTTAAAAAGAGATCGGTCATTTCGTGAAAAAAATGGTAATTACTCAATTGGATTTAAAAATCATTTTTAAATACAGTTTTTCCGAATTTACGAGAGAACGGTTGATCTGACATGAAAAGTATATCAGACAAGAATTGTAGATCTGGTAATTCTACAGATTTTTGATATATACTTATTTGCTTTATTATATAAATACAAGTGGTCCTAATACACTTCCCTGAGGGATCCGTCGAAAGTTTCGAACCCATTCAAAATAATTCATGTTATTTGCGCATAACTACGTCACAGCGAAATTCATAGAAAAACCGGAGCGACAAAATTAAAGTTTGGGTTAGTTTGGGTTGGTCTACAGTGTCAATATGACGCCCTCTGACGTAATGTTTGCCGGCCGTCTGTTCAATTGTAATTCTAGAAACATATGGATACCTATCAAACTTTATACTAACAAAACGCCAATATTAACATCATATACCTAGATAGACAGCGGTCCAAAAATTTGTAGAAAATACATTAATTCCAAAACAAATAAAATACCATTTAAATTTTTATACAGGGGCTCAACTGTTCATAAAAAATAATGTATTTAAGGTTAATATATTAAAATTGATATTAATAACATCAAAATATCAAAATTACCTGTTCGTAGCAATGCGTAGGCGGAATCAGTGTAACCGCGAGATCCGGCGGTAGCATTGGCAGGGTGTTCAAAAGCATTCACAGCGAAACGTCGGGCATACATCTATAGTTTGAGAGCTGGCAGTAAAAACAACTACCTCATAAGTTACCAAAGGTTTGAATTGACATGTCTGTACTCCTTTAGGTTGTAATTTTAAAACTGTCCGTCTGCCGGGTGTGAGTGGTCGCTTTATTAGTTTAAAATTTAAACAAAAAAAATTAAAATAGCTTATATCTTCCCAATTATTACCAGCATAAATGTTTTATGAAAATGGCCTAAGATCTTAACAAAATTGAAATCGAAGGCTTCTGCCGTTGGAAGTGATCGCTATTTCAAAGCAGACGAAGTCAATTATGTCAAAAAAACGCCATGAACTTCCTCAAGGGTTAACGCCGTTATTTTTGTGTCAAAATATTACTCAATATATTACTAATCAAAGTTAAAAGAGAAAACTTTGGCAGACGGTCGCATTCAAATCGCAGACGGGTTTAAAGTTGAAAAGTTAAAGAAAAATATCTTGACTTTAATTGCAAACTTTAGCGTATACAAAGTGACCTATTTGGATTAAAGATTTGCGATTTTTTTTAAATTAAAGAATTAAATTTTTAAAATAAGCGTTTAACATAATATCAAAAAACGCCGTCAACTTCCTCACAAGTTACTTTCAATTTTTTTGACAGAATATTATTATTGTTGTGTAAGTAACGAAGACGCATAAAGAAAATTTCGGCAGACGATCACATTTTAAGAACAGACGGGCCTAAATAGGTTGCTATCAATATAATAAGGTACACGTAATATAATTTTTTCATTAAAACGTCGTCGGGTGTAGAGCTCCTTAAGAAAAAAAAATAAGTAAAAAACAAGCTATACCGAAATCTGAAAATAATAGGCCGTGACTCATCCCCAAATTTCTTTCTAAAAACCCACAAAACCCCAATATGACGAGCGACAAGTTTAGGCGTGCATAGGGAATACGTTCGAGCATGATAGTGTATATTTACGCAAATTTATTTGATATAAAACCATGTGTCACTTACTGCCTACATTTTTCAATTTCGACTTTAGTGATATTATATTTATTTAATTTCAACCACCCAATAATAACAAAAATACTACCTATTTTTTAAATAAAACCTAAACATTTATATTTTTAGTAGGGTTTAGAATAAACCTTTGTATCAAAGTTAATACCATCGCAGAAAAAAGAAACAAAAATAAAACTCACAAACAAAATGTATGTAGCAAGCAATACGATTATAGATAAATAATATTACTATTAAGAAAATTAAAATGCAAAATGTCCAAGGTGGACATCAAGCTCCCATCAATTGTTTTAGCTTTGTCTATTGGATTTCTTCCTTGGGGCACAGTACCACCATAGTTCCTAAGAAACAAATCTAGCCTTGCTTCATTCACACTAATACCATTATGCCTACCATACATCCAGCACACAAATTTTTCAATGCCTTCAATTTGCTCTTCCGATATATCCTGGGAATGGCCGAAAGAAGCAAAAATGTTGGCAATAATTATGTCTTTCTCGATAATGGTAAAAGGCTTTATTTTACCTTTTCGAGCAAATGATGGAGTATAATCACTGCCTGTTAAAGCGTGATAGGCAGGTAACGCTTGAGAAATGATGTCTCCTAAATTTCTGCATATACCGTTAACAGAAACGTATCTCAAAATATTTTTTGACTGAAGTCCAGTTTTTATCCAAATTTGCACTCCATTTGTTAATTTGTGCATATTATTAATATATCGGTATCGGATGCACGCATCACAACATTTGTATTTTCTGGTAGTTGGGCTGTATGAAATATAATCTTGGTATCAGCTTTGATATATAATCTTGATATCAGCTTTGTTATGACTACAAATTATATTTCATATAGCTAAACTACCAGAAAATACAAATGTTGTGATACGTGCATCCGATACCGATATATTAATAATAGCAGTGGGAAATATTCATAAATCAGCAAACGGAGTGCAAATTTGGATAGAAACTGGACTTCAGTCAAAAAATAATTTGAGATACGATTCTGTTAACGATATATACAGAAATTTAGGAGACATCGTTTCTCAAGCTTTACCTGTCTATCACGCTTTAACAGGCAGTGATTATACGCCATCATTTGCTCGAAAAGGTAAAATAAAGCCTTTTAACATTATCGAGAAAGACGTAAATATTGCCAAAATTTTTCCTTCTTTTGGCCATTCCCAGGATATATCGGAAGAGCAAATTGAAGGCATTAAAAAATTTGTGTGCTGGATGTATGGTATGCATAATGGTAGTAGTGTGAATGAACCAAGGCTAGATTTGTTTCTTAGGAACCATGATGGTACTGTGGTGTCCCAAGAAAGAAATTCAATAGACAAAGTTAAAAACTTTGATAGGAGCTTGATGCCACCTTGTCGAAAGGTACTAATAAATAAAATAAAAAGGGTTAGTCAAGTTTGCGCCATCTGGAACTATGCAACAAAGCCTAATCCATTTTTTTTGAATCCTGAAGAACATGGCTTGGTTTTAGTCGATGGAAGATACCAATTGAAATGGTTTACTGGACCGCAAGCCCCTCCTACAATTGATGAGATTTGCAAAATCCCACCTCCGGACATATATGAAGATGAAATCCCAGCCACAGACATAGATGAAGATGAAATATTTTACAATGCAAGTAGTGATGAAGATGAATAGTACATTAAAATTTGCATTTTAATTTTCTTAATAATAATATTATTTATCTATAATATTATTGCTTGCTACATAGATTTTGTTAGCGAGTTTTATTTTTGTTTCTTTTTGTTGTACAACTTTTTCTGCGATGGTATTAACTTGATACTAAGGTTTATTCTAAACTCTACTAAAAAATATAAATGTTTAGGTTTTATTTAGAAAATAGGTAGTGTTTTTGTTATTATTGGGTGTTTGAAATTAAATAAATATAATATCACATAATCATATAATATCACTAAAAACTGAAAAATGTAGGCAGTAAGTGACACATAGTGTTATATCAAATAAATTTTCGTAAATATACACTATCATATTTTAAAAATTAATTGTTTTTAACATTGTTAATTTACGAACGTATTCCCTATGCACCCCTAAACTTGTCGCTAGTCATATTGGGGTTTTTGTGGGTTTTTAGAAAGAAATTTGGGGATGAGTCACGGCCTATTATTTTCGGATTTCGGTATAGCTTGTTTTTCACTTATTTTTTTTTCTTAAGGAGCTCTACACCCGAGGACGTTTTAATGAAAAAATTATATTACGCGTACCTTATTATAGTGATAGCAACCAATTTAGGCCCGTCTGTTCTTAGAATGTGACCGTCTGCCGAAATTTTCTTTATACGTCTTCGTTACTTACACTACACTAATAATATTCTGTCAAAAAAATTGAAGGTAACTTGTGAGGAAGTTGACGGCGTTTTTTGATATTATGTTAAACGCTTATTTTAAAAATATAATTCTTTAATAAAAAAAAAATCGCAAATCTTTAATCCAAATAGGTCACTTTGTATACGCTAAAGTTTGCAATTAAAGTCAAGATATTTTTCTTTAATTTTTCAACTTTAAACCCGTCTGCGATTTGAATGCGACCGTCTGCCAAAGTTTTCTCTTTTAACTTTGATTAGTAATATATTGAGTAATATTTTGACACAAAAATAACGGCGGTAACCCTTGAGGAAGTTCATGGCGTTTTTTTGACATAATTGACTTCGTCTGCTTCGAAGTAGCGATCACTTCCAACGGCAGACGCCTTCGATTTCAATTTTGTTAAGATCTTAGGCCATTTTCGTAAAACATTTATGCTGGTAATAATTGGGTAGATATAAGCTATTTTATTTTTTTTTGTTTAAATTTTAAACTAATAAAGCGACCACTCACACCCGGCAGACGGACAGTTTTAAAATTACAACCTAAAGGAGTACAGACATGTCAAGTCAAACCTTTGGTAACTTATGAGGTAGTTGTTTTTACTGCCAGCTCTCAAACTACTATGGGTGTAAATAATATCTATGACGTAGATAGTGCCTCAAATAATCTGATATCCTTGAAGCAAACTGAAAAATAATACCTGAAAATAAGCTATCCATTTCTTGTCACATTTTTCACGGGCTAAAAACCGTCAAAATAAGACCATGGCGTTGTTTTTTAATTAGTAGGCCTTATATCCTATAACTTAAAGACGACGCGTTAGTGTCATTATTTCGGCATGTTAAAAAATGGATGGCATCACCCCGTCATCAGAGGGGTTATATTAATACAAACGCTATTATGAGTATATTTAAAATTATATCTATTCCTACATATAGTTGTTTTTCAAAAACGGTCTGTCAACATAAGACGATGAGGCAAATTATATCAGAACACCTTCGATTTAATCATAGATGGTCCTTAGATTTTAATGTGGTTATATGTATATTATGTAAATAGCATCACATTATAAAAGGGTATACTTAAAATGATGGCATTTTAATATATTTATGTATTTTTAATATGGCTCTTTTATTTAGTATTTTTTGCATCTTTTAGTTACTATTTTTATCATATAATGACTCTTTTATTTAGTATTTTTGGCATCTTTCATTTACTATTTTTTATCATAAATGGCTCTTTTATTTACTATTTTGGCATCTTTTATTTACTATTTTTATCATATAATGGCTTTTTTAAAGTTCTAAGCACCTAAGATGAAATTACAATAATACACTATATAATTAAAACATTAAATATCTAAAGAACCTTATGACTGAGCCGGTATAATGATCTAGGGGCTTCTCAATTTAATAGTTTAAATTTTTTTGTTTTAGCAGGGGTTTATCTTGATAGAGAATTGGTTTTTGAAAAGCAAATTACATTTAAACATTTTTGGTAAAAATGTAAGGTTTAAATAAGTAGTATACAATAACTTATCATCTAAAAATATAATACAATAAAATCTAATAAAATATAATAAAATATTTAAAATAATCATAATAATAGCAAAAATCGTTATTGGAAAATCTTTTAATTTAATTTTTGCCTTTTAAAATCATAAGGGCCAGAAGAGTAGTCGTCAAAAAACCGTCTCTTGGTTGAATTTGGTCGGTAAATCTTAGTTTCGGTTTTAGTCACTACCTCGTGTTCTTTTGTTCTACGAATTTGGTTTGAGGCAATGAGCAGGGGTTCGTCGGAGGTGTTTATCATGTCTTTTATGCTCTCAAAATTAACTATTTGATAAGCGGCATAATTTAAACCAATTCCCTTGTCCTTACAAACAATTTTTTCCTCTTGGTCTGTAGTAGAGTAAAGTTTATAACTGTAATTTTTAGGGCCGCCTCTAACAAATTCTGAGATGTAGCTTCCAGCGCCGTACCCCTCCAATTCATCGGTTAAATCACCGGTAAAATCACCAGAAGGGGGCTCAAACTCTCCGTCCTTATGGGTAAATATAACAGAGTCTGTATAGTAATACAATACTCTTTCCCCTAACTGTTCCAAGTAACTGTAAAGTTTAAGTCGAGCCTGTGTTGTAGTATAAGCAGCTATACAAACATTAACTGCGGGCACGGGGTCGTACCTTTCTTCTTTTAACTCGTAATTAACAACCAAGACATTATCGTTGACGGGTAAAACAGCATTCATTCTGATTGAGGGCCTTGTTAGCATATTAATAATGTCATCAGGCTTATTAACTATCTTAGTTTTGGGTTGATGTTCTTGCTGACCAAGCTTGCCCCAAAACGAATTTAACATAAGCTTGGCCCGACATCTAAGACCGGGATTTTTAAATATTTTATCAAATTCGAGTTTGATGTCTTCCCGGTTTAAAAAGTTTTCGATATACTGATCTTTTTGCTCGTCAGTTTTACATTCGTTATGCCAACCGGAGGCTTCTTGTTTTATTTTTATGAACTTATTCATCATCTCAACAAACAAGCCACCCGTTTTCGAGTTTGATATTTCCAGACTTCAAAAATTTTCAATATCTTGTAGCCTTTTTCTAAAGCTTTTTTTACTTCATCTATGATCCAAGTACCGATTAATGCTCGATCGTCTTCAGAATGAGAACACTCATTCTGGTTCATCTCTTCCCCACACGTTCGGCAAAGAACAAACATAAGTTTATCATTCATCTTTTGCGGAAGAACAGGGTGATACACATTTTTTGGTGGTAGAATTTTACATTTCACAAGGCCATCTGTGTTTTGCAAATCTAAATTTTGACACTCGCTGCCAACAGCGAATATTAACTATGACAAGAAGGCCCACTTAATGGCAAGAGAGCGCTACAAAGGAATCGTCTTCGTTGCCTGGTAACGTCGGCGAACTTCGCCGCACACAGGTTGAATTTAAATAAAAGCTGGCCATAAACTATATTTTCGTTTGCGTTATATCTAATCAAATTTATGACGAAATTATTTATAGCACTCTAATGGCTTTGGAAAAACACAATTGATATCTTCTGAATTGTTTGCAGCGCCCTGTCAAACTTACGTTATGGTTTTTTTTATTATTATCACCAACCAAATAAATATTTTGATAAAGTTTGTATTCAACTGGCTGTTTCAAAAATCTGTTAACGTTTTTAATTAGTTATTATTAATAACAATACTAATATTGAAAATAATTTGATTTTGTGTTAATGATTTCACCATATTTCCGAATACTAATATTCTGACAAAAGACATCAAGAAGAAAATGTTGCTCGAATTTGCCCCATCTTTTAATATTCAATTAAATTTTGGCGTTTTGGGTGATTTTAAAATTGGTTAAAGGTTTCGCACAATATTTTTACTGTATTTTTCATTCCTATTTTGTAATACAAAACAACTAAAAAATAGCGATATTATCTTATATCGAATATTGCCTCAACTATAGAATTTAGGCGTGAAAATTAATCTGACAAAAGAAAAGGATGAGCTGTCTATGGCCGCCGCGTCAAAGGTCGCCTGATTGTTTTATTTGTATCATGGCCTGCCGATATTCTGCTAGTGTTCGCGTGGGGAAAGAGACACACTGTTGACAAAGTATATGTAAACTAGTAAGTTCACTCAGCGGTAAATCCTTTGATGTGATTCAGCCACATTCTTTTATATCAAGTGACAACTGGAGATGACCGATGCGCTACGTAAAGGCCGCCATACACGATGCAGTTTACCGGAAGGCAGGACTTTCGATTCGCAAACCCGAAGCAGGCCTGTATTCTCGGCTAAGGCATATACGTTACGTTTTATTCGGAGAGTTTTGTTCAGTTTTAGTGTGGTGCGAAGCGAAAAGTTGTAGACAAGATCTCGGAAAATGATCTTATGGTAATAGGAGTTGCTTTATTGTCTAAAAAACAGCAAAAAATAAAGCGTATACGTTCGAAATGGATAAAACAGAGGTTAATAAATCGACAAGTGAATTCACATATGCACCTAATAAACGAATTACGACTGGAACCTGATAACTCTCGGCCTGTAACCATATCGTCACAATACACGTTCCGACTTGCAAGCAAAAAACCTAGCCGGAAGGTAAATAATCAAGCCCTGACTGTTTTTTGGGAGGCCGATAGTTCAGGCCCGGCCTTTCGGCCAATATGACCACTAACGATACAGTTTGCCTTCCGGTTTACAAATCGAAAAGCCCGCCTTCCGGTAAACTGCATGGTGTATGGCCAGCTTTAGTGTCCGATTGATTCGCGTGGCTTTCTCTAGTCAGAGATGTATTCAGGAGATTGTATGGACTCGTACCCAAAGACCTACTGAATGCCGGCGGGGTGAAAAATCAAGTGAAACTGAGCAAAGTTGTAAAAATATTTTCATAGAAAGAAATTGAAAAAAAAATTGCTATACGGGGTGTAATTTTTAGGTGATACCACTGTTGCTATCTCAGAATCTAACAAGAATTTAACAACACTGCAAATCGATCTTAAAAAGGCATCAATAATGGCAAGTTTCTAATTTAATCAACTTTGTAGCTTTGACCGTTTCAAAGATAGCAATAATAGTGGATTACCTAAAATATATTTAAAAATATATAATAATATAATACTTCGGAATCTCATTTTTACTACACTTCTTTGGTTTCATGAAAGTGATTTTTCAAGGCCACGTTATGACATGGTTTATGTTTTCGTCTCGCGTTACGGCATTTTTGTATAGTTGATTGGACGACTAACCAAAACTAACCAAATCTATCAAAATTGATTGTACCGTATCGGCACCGGCACCGGTTGAAATTACTACAATAAGCTGAGACTAAGTGAAACTAACGAAAACTTGATTCGACGATTAACCAAAACTAACAAAATCTATTAAAATTGATTATAACGTATCGTAACGGGTTCAAATTACTAAAATAAGTTGATACTAACTGAAACTAACCGAAAGTTGATTGGAGGACTAACCCAAACTAACCAAATCTATTAAAATTGATTATAACGTATCGGAACAGATTCAAATAATTAAAATAAGTTGAGACTAAATGAAACTAACCGAAAGTTGTTGACGAATAACCCAAACTAACCAAATCTATTAAAATTGATTTTAATGTATTCTGAAAAGTTTGAAATGACTAAAATGAGTTGAGAATAAGTGTAGCTATGATTGAACTACTAACCCAAACTAAACAAATCTATCAAAATTGATTATAACGTATCGGATGACTAAAAGAATTTGAGACTAAGTGAAACTAACCGAAAGTTGAATCGAGGACTAACCTAAACTAACCAAATCTATTAAAATTGATTATAATGTATCGGAACCGCATTAAAT
>MU187907.1:0-50908 GCA_016904865.1 Pissodes strobi | reverse complement strand
AAATCTATCAAAATTGATTATAACGTATCGGATGACTAAAAGAATTTGAGACTAAGTGAAACTAACCGAAAGTTGAATCGAGGACTAACCTAAACTAACCAAATCTATTAAAATTGATTATAATGTATCGGAACCGCATTAAATAACTAAAAAACTTGAGACCAAGTGAAATTAACCGAAAGTTGGTTCGACGACTAACCCAAACTAACCAAATCTATTAATATTAATTATAACATTTTGGAACCGCTTTAGATGATTGAAATAAGTTGAGAAAAAGTGAAACTATCCGAAAGTTGAATCGACGACTAGACCAAAGTAACACAATCTACTAAAATTGATTATAAGGTATCTGAACCGGTTCTAATGACTGAAATAGGTTGAAACTAACTAAGTGAAACTAAGCAAAAGTTGATTGAACGACTAACCGGATTAGGTTGGTTAGTTCGGGTTAATCGTCGATTCAACTTTCGGTTAGTTTCACTTAGTCTCAACATATTTCAATCATTTGAACCGGTTCTAAGACGTTATATTCAATTTTAATAGATGTTATTAGTTGGGTTAGTTTGGGTTTAGGGTTAAATCACCTTTCGGTTAGTTTCTCTTAGCCTTAACTTATTTTAGATATTTGAACTGGTTCCGATATGTCATAAACAATTTTAATAGATTTGATTACTTTGGATTAGTCATCCAATCAACTTGCGATAAACTTCACGTAGTTTCAACTTATTTTAGTCATTTGAACCGGTTCGGATACGTTATAATCAATTTTAATAGGTTTAGTTAGCTTGGGTTAGTTGTTGATTCATCTTTCGGCTAGTTTCACTTATTCTCAACTTAATTTAGTTATTTAAAGCGGTTCCGATACGTTATAATAAATCCTAATAGATTTGGTTAATTTGGGCTAGTTTTCCAATCAACTTTCGATTAGCTTCACATAGTTTCAATTTATTTTAGTCATTTGAACCGGTTCCGATATGTTGTAATCAATTTCAATAAATTTGGTTAGTTTGGGTTAGTTTGGGGAGGACTACAATCAACTTTCGACTAGCTTCACTTAGTTTCAACTTATTTTAGTCATTTGAACCAGTTCCGATACGTTATAATCTATTTTAATAGGTTTGGTTCGTTTGGATTAGTCGTTGATTCATCTTTTGGTTAGTTTCACTTATTCTCAACTTATTTTAGTCATTTAAAGCGGTTCCGATACGTTATAATAAATTTCAATAGATTTGGTTAGTTTGGGTTTGTTGGGGGGCGACTACAAGCAACTTTCCACTAGCTTCACTTAGTTTCAACTTATTTTATTCATTTGAACCAGTTCCGATACCTTATAATCAATTTTAATAGATTTGGCTAGTTCAAGTTAGTCGTCTATTCAACTTTCGGTTTGTTTCATTTAGTCTCAACTTATTTTAATCATTTGAACCGGTTCCGAGACGTTATAAGCAATTTTAATAGATTTGGTTAGTTTGGGTTAGTCGTCCAATCAACGTTCGGTTAGTTTCAACTTATTTTAGTCATCTGAATCGATTTCGATAAATTATAATCAATTTTAATAGATTTGGATAGTTTGGGTTAGTCGTCGATTCAACTGTCGGTTGGTGTCAGATATTCTCAACTTATGCTAGTCATATAAAGCGGTTCCGATACGTTATAATGATTTTATTACATTTGGTTAGTTTGGGTTAGTCGTCGATTGAACTTTCGGTTAGTTTCACATAGTCTCAACTTATTTTAATCATTTGAACCTTCCGTTACGTTATATTCAATGTTAATAGATTTGATTAGTTTGGGTTAGTTGTCCAATCAACTTTCGGTTAGCTTCACTTATTCTCAACTTATTTTAGCCGTTTGAAGCAGTTCCGATACGTTATAATCAATTTTAATAGATTTGGTTAGTTTGGGTTAGTGTTCAATTACCTTTCGGTTAGTTTCACTTATTCTCAACTTATTTTAGCCATTTGAAACGGTTACAATACCAACGTCATTATCAATTCTAATAGATGTGGTTAGTTTGGGTTAGTCGTCGATTCAACTTTCGCTTACTTTCACTTATTCTCAACTTATTTTAGTCATTTAAAGCGGTTCCGATACGTTATAATCAATTTCAATAGATTTGGTTAGTTTGGGTTAACCGTCGATTCAACTTTTGATTAATTTCACTTTGTCTCAACTTATTTTAATCATTTGAATCGGTTCTGATACGTTATAATCAATTTTAATGGATTTGGTTAATTTGGGTTAGTCATCCAAACAACTTTCGTCTAGTTTCATTTAATCTCAACTTATTTTAGTTATTTTAACCGGTTCCCATACGTTATAATCAATTTTAATAGATTTGGTTAGTTTGAGTTTGTCGTCGAATCAACTTTTGGTTAGTTTCACAGTGCCAAAATATATTTTTTGTCATACGCTCCCAAAAGTAGCTATTTTACGGACTCATTTGAGTCCGTAAAATGCTTCTTTTTAGGCCTAGTCCCTAAAAGTCGTCATGGCAACCTTTACGGACTATTCCAAAATTCCTGAATATGTCTAAATGTCAAATTTCTAATGACATGACAAAATTGTCAAATAGTTGCTACGATATCAATTCTAAGCTAACTTTGTCGTACATTATGATTTCAAAAATTATGGTAAATTTGCAAATTTAGGCGTTCTGAAGGACTGTAAAAAGCTTATAAATAAAAATTAAATTTTGGGAGCGTATGACAAAAAATAGTGTTTGTCACACGTACCTAAATGAAGTTTTTCAGGACTCATCTGCTATTCCGGACTTGGCTAACGCCTCGTCCGGAAACAGCAATGATTCGTCCTGAAAAACTCCATTTTAGGTACTTGTAACAAAAATAACTATAATATTTACAAAGCATTCCATTATCGTTATATAATATGTACTTATTAAAAAAAAATCTGACACCTAGACGATTTTTCCGGTCTTGTCGCCTCCTTCACCTAATTTTATTAACATATTTATTCACTAATCCGACTACAGATTTTTCCTATTTGCCTTTGTATTTTTCATTGCTTCGTATATATTTCCACCGAAGTCCGAATAAAATTTCTATTTTAATAGAAATAAAATTTAGGATTTTCACAAATCCGACTCTGCCTACATACGAACGACTGATTAAACTAAAACGCTCCACATGCTGCCAACAATCTGCGGATTTTCGGCGGCTGGCACAAAATATCAGAAAATGGCGCGTCGAAATGATCCCTTATTGGCTAAGTTTGTACGTGAGCAGTTTTCCCTGCTGTTACGTTTCGCTGTTTTTTTTCATATGTTGTACTGAAAGTATTTTCAAATGTCATTTAAATTACCCTTAACGCAACGCATTATTAAATTGGAATTTTAAAAGCTATATCTGTTGTAAATTTATCGGTACGGGTGGGCAAGAAATTGGATAATCGATTAAACAATTAATATTTTAGCAAATAACTGAATAATCGATTAATCGAAATAATCGATTATCGATATTTTCTGAAATATTAATCGATAAGTCGATTAATCGGTAATATCTTAAAAGTGAATCGAATAATCGATTATTGTCGCCCACCCCTAATCCCATAATATTGTAGTAAGTGAAACTGAAGCTGAAATTTAGGTAGAATCATTATTGCTGATGCAAGACTGATGTTATTATAAAAAGAGGTAATAAATAATTTGGCTGAATCAGCAGAAAAAAAATTTATAATTTAGTTTTAATTTGTAAATATGACTTTGATATTACCTTGGGATAGTATATAATCAAGTGTTTTCGAACAACACTGATGCTTCTATATTTTTTACTAGTTTCGTCCCTATTAGATTAATTTTTTAAAATAGCGATAACTCTGAAATACATGTATGGCAAAATTGCAGGCCCTCATCAAAGCGTTTCTGTCGTCCGCTTAACATTCATTTTGCTCGTAAGACTCCTGAATTAACCGTTGCAAAATCAAAATTTGGATCATCGAATTAAAAATTTAAAACCCTTTTTTACCACGAAGGAGCCCTTAATTTTCAAAATCATTTTTTAGAACGATTTAAGAACATACAAATGATCTTTATACATGACTTTTATCGTCAGTCATAATTGATACTCCCTATATATAAATATAGATGATGAGCAAAAAATTCAACAATTATTTGTCTAAAACACGATATATTAAACGTGTAATACTTAATTACTTCTATATCTTATTTCTGGTAAACCTTATTATGGCCAGCTTTCCTAGAAATTCGACCAGTGTGCGCCGGGTCCAAAGGTCACATGCCAGTATCATGCTAGTTTTCGCGCGGGGAAGGAGACATACCGTTGACGTGCCGCCGCGTAGAGTGAATCTTCTTATCGTAGTTGTTATTCGCTGCTGCCAACAAAAACTTTAGGGTGACCTACAGGAAACTTGCCATTTTTACACACCCATGGATATAGTGAGCAAACATCTATAGTTTACTAGGCAGCAAAGTAGTAGATTGACTGCCGCGGCTGATAGTTCATAGCCGAGCGTAGCGAGGCCAGGATTTCAGCTAAGGCAGTCAATCTACTTTGCTGCCGAGTTGAACATATAATTTTTTCTCCGATTGTTTTTAATGATATATGTATATTGTATATTTGCAAATTATTACAATTCCCACAATCTTTTTATTTTTCCTGTAGTGATAAATTCAGACAAAATTTGATAGAAAACGCAATTGTTGGAACGGTTGGTTGCTATGGAAATGTATATGTCCATAATAATTATAGTTTGACAACTTATGTCAAACGTTTTATTTCCATGGAGACTAATCACTTTGCTGCCTAGGCAGCAAAGTACTTACTTTGCTGCCTGGACAGGAAAAGTAATACTTTGCTGATTGATATGTGTCTGCAAAATTAATATTTGCTGTCAATCGGAGAAAAAATATTTTATTTTCTCGCCTTCTTTAACTTTATAATAGGAGACAGTATTTATTACCTGTACGACCTCCGTAAAAGGCATCTCGAGGCTTCAGAGGGGCAGTGGCTAGCAGGGCGTGTGACTCTGCAAACTTTTCAATTTCTCCGTTTTCTTTCATATCTTTTTTAAATTCGCATTCCCATTTTTCAAGCACCTCATATCCTAAGGACTTAAGTCTCTCAGATTTTGCCAAAGTTGACTCATAGCGTAAATCTAGGCTCGTGGTAGGATCTTTAGGAAGGGGTTCACTGCGTTGATGTTTAAAACAAGAGGCACAACCATGAAAATAACAGCCTTGAAATGCAAAGACTTGATTTGTTTCAGTACAATAGCCATCAACCTTCATTCCATTGCCTTTTTGCTGCATGTATAACGTCAATTTTAAGCTCTTGTTCTAACCAAATCAACCACTGTATTGCAATTTTACTTTGTATATCGGAAAACCGATAACCAGCTTTTGGAATAATGCCAATAGTGTTTGGTTTCAAAAAATTCCTTCTAAACGCTTTGTTACACGTTGAGGCTATAGTGGAAGCTTCAGAAAACGGATAGACATAGTGGTGGACAGCATTTGTTCTCTAAATTTTAAGCAGGCTGAGGTTAAAATTTCTACATCTGAAACACAATAGTCTTCAATTTCCTTCTGGAAATCAAATATGTCGTTTTTATGTGTTTCGTACCACGCGAGGAATGCCTTTCTGTCATTCTCCTTCATAGTATCGGGGTTGGAATACTCAGCTGCGGGGAGTGGGCCAAGATATTTCTGATTTTCGATCTTGTTAAATAAATGCGGAAGATAAACTTTCTTAAAGTTATCCCCCAACCCGAATGCTTTAGGTAAAGCTGACAAAGGCATAGGAAAGTAATTTATAAAGAATCTAAAAATTTAATGTTGGCTAATTGCATACGTATAATTTTTGTGCCTCTCATAATTAAATCTGGAGTTAAATCGGTCTCGGTTATCATGTGATTCAGTATAAATTGGTAATCGAAAGCCTGTCCGTTGTGAGCCAAAACATTAACATTTTTAAATTTTTTTCTAATCTGTAACAAATGATTCATAAATTCTGAAATAACATTTTCTTTAATAACTTTGCGTTTAAAACCACACGACTGGCAAAAATACAAATTAGGTTCATTGATACATTCCTTGCAACACTGTTTAAAAACACAAAGATTTGCTTCATGCAGTAGCGACCCATCAGGCTGAACAGTCTCCTGTCTTGTTTCCAAATCATAAAAGTTCAGGAATGCCCCGCCCTCAAGAGCTCTAGAGCTCTCTGGGTTTGGAGCTGACCGATGTCGCGTCGAACCTTAGTCTGCTCAGGGTCCTTTGTAACACAAGCCAAAGAAAGCTACAACAAGAGCACGTGGGAGGCACATGTTATCTTTATTATTAATGCTAATGATACCGCGTCGATTAGAGCACTCCTCCGTAAAGCTGTTGTATTTTTGTCCTCGTCCCCTGCCCGCAGGCATTCTAACAGACGTGACGCCTAAACAAAACGTTTCTGTATTCAAACCTACAGAGTTGGATTGATATATACTCGCAATGACGTTCCAAACATCATCAACAGTTATTGTCTCCACTGGCCGAAATTGAACCCACCCCTCTCCACGAGCCAAATCCTTACAACCGAAACTAAAACTTACTTGATCGGTTGGATTCAAGGATTCTGTTGTCTTCCTTATAATATCTCCGATGGCCTCCCTCACCCATGAAACAGGCTCGATTTTGGCGGGAATATCTTTAATTTTAGACTCCACGTTCCGACCCTGAAGGTTAAAACGGCGCACTTTTCTCAAACTATCTTTCACAATAACGAATTTTGACATTTTTAAAAACGGGGGATTTTTTAAACAATTAGAGCAAGAGAGCTACAATGAACGACTGATCGCCACAAAGGTTAGCTAAAGAATGAACCGACAACCAACTGACTGCTGCTCTTATAAGCCTCAAACACGTCTGCCAAATTCACTAATGGGTAGAGAGAGATTATTTTCAGGTGAAGCTCCACGGGTGCGTTCAGAAACCTGAAAAGACGTTGCAAATTATGGGTGCGTTCAGTAATCATAGCCTAAATATGTACTGCATATTTAACCTTAAAACTTACTCGGAGGTCTTCGCTTATAAGCAGCAGCATTATAATATCCTTTACACAAATAGTGCACTATATACAAATCGGCCTTTCCCATTGGTCGATCCGCATGGCCCTCCGCTCGCTTCGCTCGCTACGGGGGCTCAAGAAAAGGAAACTAACCAGGTGCTAACCCAATCTAACCCAAGACATACCCAAAATCAAGAAAAAAAGCTGTATAGAAACATAATCTTTAAAAATAAATTTAAAAAAGCAACGGGGTTCGAACCCGCGTTTTCCAGGTGAGACCCAACGATCTAAAGCTCTACACCACAAGAGCTCTTGATAGAAACCGATTGCATCACGCAGACATATCGTAATATGAGATGGATCGACCAATAGGAGAGGTCGATTTTTACATAGTGCACTATTTGTGTAAAGGATCTTTAAATGCTAATCAGCAGGCCTCGTCTTCTTAGATTTCCTAAAGGAAACATAAGAGACAAGCTTTGTTTATGTTTATTATAAGAAGCAAAAATTTATTAAATTTCTGTTAAAATCATCCATAACCAAAACGAACTATGCATTTAGTTTGATAAGAGCTGGGTTTGTTCATTCTTCGAATTCATGCTATAAAACTTACTTGCAGACGGGATCTCAGAAAGAACAGCTAGACAATCTCGTGGCTACCTGCAAAACATTACTTATTCAGATGACAAAAAGGTATTTCATCATTCATATTTCTGCTATCAAAACGAATGGTCATGCCTAAGGAGTGCGATTGGGGAAGAGCTTGTAATTGCTCAGAGTGTATTCCGAAGCTCGAGGAAAAAATATGTGAAATATGCGGCGTTGAAGGGGATATCGAGTTGGTAGTAAATATTACAAGGATCGGAAAGGCTGCACAGGCTATGATTTCAAGATATGTTGTTATACCTGTTATGAGGAAAATTATGGAGTTAATGAAAACACCTGTTTTGAAGCATTGAAACAAATTGTCGAGGAACAAATTTAGAATACCCATTGAACATATTTAGGATACAGGACGCCTGCAGACGTTCAAAAAAGACTTTTAATTTGTTTTTGTAGTGAATTAAAAAGCATTAAATTTGTAAATTAAGTATTCATACATCTCAAAAAGTTCTGTGCTAAAATAACTCTTTTGAAATTTACGTTTTGGTAATTTTAAAAAAAATCAGGCGTGTCAATTGTTGCAGATCAAAGATTGGTCCAAATTTTAATTTTAAAGTATATCGGCCGAAGCCTTGTAGTCAAAAATAAGAATAATGGTAAATTTTGTATGTGGACTATGTCTCATTCACTTTTCTTTTGGGTCAAAATACGCTACACACATAGAAAGTTGTTCTCCATTTGAATCCCATAAAAATTACAGTTCCTAATAATTCAAATAATATTTTGAAATTTTCTTCATTTCATGTCCTTTTATACTAAGCAGAGTGTAGGAAAGCCTTTTGCAGAAGCTGTTTCGCTAAAGTTCATACTGTTTGGGAATATTTTTTGAAACCTAAAGTATTTATGAATTTTAGTAACATTCTATACAGTTCGCAGCGATTTGAATGGATGTAAACCACATACATAACTGAGATGTAAAACCTTGTACTGTATACTCAAATATAAATAATACTAATAATATTTGCGTTTCTTTTATATAATCACCATGCTAAAATTACGCGAATATTAGTTTCCCATATATTCTAGAAATTTGATATATTATGACATCGATAGTGACCTCGGAATTCCGTCGGTCACTATTTACCTATTACTATAAATATGTAAATGAGTTAGTTGGTCGCCTTAAAAAGTTTAATGAGTGTATGACTATGTTAGAAAATTGCGAGAATAAAAGCTCCTTGATTACCTGATTCAATGGATCAGTCTTAAGTTCTTGAAAAGAATAAAGTGTGTAATTTTTCCTCAAAATCAATTTTGGATGCAAAATGGATCAAGTCAACCCAAGGGGGAATTCTTTTTTCGCGATATTTACTCGGTTATGAGCCGGGACGCATTGAATATGCACCGCAAATTTCAGTTTGATCTTATCGTTCAATATAATTTTTACTAATAAAAAACCCCAATAAAAAGTCCACTAAAAATACAGTCCTTCTGCGTATTCTAAGTGACAGCTCTTACAGCTGTCAAACAATTTGGCTAGAATTACTCATAAACAACTTATTTTTGCACCCTTCAAACAGTCCGCACCATAAAACCCCGAAATTCTAAAAATTTCCGGGAAAGGAGCAAAAGTGCTCTCTTTAGCGCACTCCTCACAAAAAACGGTTTTGACGGAATCTTGTTCTAGACACTTCTAAGAGCACAATGGAGTGACTCCGAGAGTTGTCCGCTGGCCCGTTCTCGAGATATAAATTTGGTTGTTTTTTTCCAAAATCAAAATACTAGATGCTACTAGAAGTGGCCGTGCATGCGCCCAAAAATTTTCCGATGTGTCCTTCACTTATTACTGCATGATTAAAATCTGAAAAAAAAAATTTAGAAACTCAATTATTTTTGGGGCACACTCTTGTCCTCCTGTATGCGATGTGCACCTTATCACAAAATTTTTTTTCACGAAATTTTCCGGAAAATCTCCCCTCAAAATTTATATCTACCAAAAACTATCCCAACTAAATCCAATCCCCCGTTATACTGATGTATTAGCCTCAAGCGGAGTCGTGAGAAGTCAACCCGCAGCAACACAATATTTTGCTGCTATAATTTTTTTTTGCTAAATTAATTTTATTATGTATTCCTATTTCATTTAAAACAATACGTAAATTCACTTTAGAACCAGTAGATCAGTCTTTTTTTTTTTTTTTTTTAAGGTGTAAAAATGCTCCCTTATGCACACCCTCGGTTGAGGGTAGTGTGGGGCTCTCCTCCTATAAAAGGCATACCCACTAAAAATTCACCGTCTCTCATGATGCTAGTAACTCCACGTCACTTTTGCATCGTTCTTCTTTGGCGTGATGGCCTTCTGTTGATTTTCTTGATTGACTCCAGGCAGGCTGCAGTAATATGTTGTGTGTTATGGCATGTGTGAAGTAATGTTAAGCGATGTGAGTTGTGATGTTATGATGCGTGAGTTAGTGGGTTAATTATTTTTGGGGTTTTTTCTGTAGTGTTTAACTACAGTCTTTTATGGGTTAGTATGTGTTAGTATTATTTTTGGTGGTTTTTTATTTTTATGATTTTTATATTATTTTTATTTGTATTTTTGTGTGTTTATTGTGTGTCTATTGGTGGATCTCGTAGGCTTTTTAGCCTTGCTCCTCCCGGCCGGTCTTCCCCGTCAAAAAGTGATGTAATTAGCGGATTTGTGTGGGTGCGTACTTGTTCCAAGAATCTAGCATGTCTGTTTGTTAGGTGTTCGTGGATTGTTTCGACTTTTAAGTCTGCGTGTATGTTGGTGTTTCGTATATACCATGGTGCGTTTGAGATTTGTCTCAGTGTTTTGTTTTGGAAAGTTTGTAGTTTTTTCTTGTTTGTCTTGCTTGTGTGTGTGTATGCGATGGCACCGTAGAGGACTTTGGGCTTGATAACTTGGTTGTAAATTAGTAATTTATTTTTGATTGACATTGAACTATTTCTGTTAATTAATGGATAGAAGGCTTGCTTTGCTGCAATGCCTATGTTAATTTTGTATTGAATGTGTTGATTAAATGAAAGTTTGCTGTCTAGGGTCATTCCTAGATATTTTAAAGTGTTATTCCACCTTAATTCGGTGTTTCCAAGATTTAGATTTGCAGGTAATCTACGTGAACTGCTAATGAGCATTGCCTGGGTTTTGTCATTATTAATTTTAATGTTCCAAGTTTCTGCCCAGTCGTCTATGGCGTTTAAGTGTCGTTGTACATGTAATTTGAGTCTTGTTATATTTTTGAGTCTTGAATATATGCAGACGTCGTCTGCATATATTGAGAGCTTTGTGTGCGGGTGTCTGGGTACATCTGATGTGTATAGTGAGTATAGTGTTGGGGAAAGCGGGGAGCCCTGAGGAACGCCCGCTTCCAGTGGCGGCCCCTGCCGTGGGGCACAGGAGCACGTGCCCCCCAAAAATTCCACAAAAAATCATAAGATATTAGACACCTATTCCTATTATGCCAATAATAATATTAATAATTATTTATACATTTTTCAGCATATTTAGCATTACCATTATCTACTAAAGTACTAGAGCAATTTACTAACATTCGCCCAGGTTCACGCGTCCTGATTTTACGTCACAGATTGCCATAAAGCACCTTGTATTCTATTTTGTTTACGAGGTTGCTATGGCAACGGCTGGTTTCACCGCCACCTAAATGCCCGATTCGTACACATTCTTGTTGCGTCCCCTTGACGGCTTTCCTTTGATCTGTGATTTTTACCACTTGTCGCGTTTGTTTTGGCTAGAGTTTTGATTGACATTTTGCGATTAGAGAAATAAAATAGTGACGATTGACGATGTTAAACTGAAGTAGGTCATTCCGAATAAGTAATTTGAATCATTTTATTGTTGTTTAGTGTTTGTTTAATAAAAAGTTACGGCAAATTATTTTGTTAAAATAAATTTATCAGTGGTATATATTTTAAAAAAACAGACCTCTAAATTATGAGGAATTCATTAACGTGGTAATATCTAAAAAATAGGTCAATAAATTAATAATGTTTTGGGTATATATGCTACACATGCTATTTTTAGACAGGTTGTCCTATTGGACAAATTTTCGATGCTGGCCGACGGGCGGTAAAAAAATAAAGACTGCGCTTTATTTGGGTATTTTGGGTCAAACAAGTAGTTCCATATTCGGTTCGATTTATGTTTGCGTTTTTCGGACTTACCAATATAATTAATAACAGACGGATGCTGTTAATTCTGTTGGTCGTGTTTGTTGTTAATTATTAAAAATTTAGTAGGAAACTATAAAATATTTTATATATTTATATTTAAAAACGAAATAACTATATGCTTATTACAATTACATACAACATTATCGTCATGTTTATGTTTTTTATTCGTTTTTCCTAAATTCTTCTTATTCTAAAATATAAACATATTGGTCACAAGGAACCCACAAGGACCTTTATATTTTTTTAACGATTTTAACGACTTTTGGGTGAAAATTGGGCGTGGCACCCCTCCGGCGGCACTTGCAGCGGGTCTTGGCCTACCGTTCTACCTCTGAGCCCTCCCACTTTATAGACCCACGAGCCGCCACTGCCCGCTTCCATGTGTCTAGTGGTTGATAGTTCTGTGTTTATTTGTGTGACGAATGCTCTTCGTTTTAAAAAAGAGGCAATCAGTTGTGTTAAGGGTAATGGGAGGTTGTGATATGTATGTAGTTTGTGAATGAGTCCCTCATGCCACACTTTATCGAAGGCTTTTTCGATGTCGGGGGCTACAACTGCGGTCGATGCCCGCCTTTGTAGTCCTCTAGTCGCATCCTCGACAAGTCTGGCAAGTTGGAGTTCGGTACTGTGGTTTTTTCTAAACCCAAATTGTTCATCTGGGATTAGATTGTGTGCTGTAACGTGGGTGTTTAGTCTGTTGAGTATGAGGCGTTCTGTTAGCTTACTCAAGGAGGAGAGCAAACTAATAGGGCGCCAGTGTTATGGAAATGTTAGATTCTTGTTTGGTTTTGGTATGAGTATAATCTTTGATTTTTTTCCAACAAGTTGGAAAGTGGTTTAGTTGCAGTGTTTTGTTTATTATGTATGTTAGTTTTCGTATTGCTACGTCTGGTAGGTTTTTAAGTGCTTTGTTTTGTATGTTGTCTAGGCCTGGGGCCTTTTTTAGGTTGAGTTGCGCAATTAGTTGCACAACTTCTTGTGTGTCCGTTTGTTGAGTTTCGTCTTCTGGGAGTTCGTTGATTTGTCTCATGATTCTTCTGTATGCTCTCTCTATGGCTTCTTCGTGATCAATATCCTGCGCTCCATCTCCCAAAGTGAACTGCGACTCCAGCGAGTCGGCAAAGGCCTCAGCCTTGTCTTCGCTAGAGTACGCCATTCCCCTCAAGCCGTGGAGCGCCGGATATATCATCTTGCCTTTGTGCTGCATAGTTTTAGCTATTCTCCATAGAGAGTTGTTTTGTACGTTTAGTGTTGTCAGGTATTCTGTCCACTTGTTGTTTTTGTGGTTTTTCACGTCTGTTTTTATTGTGTTTGTTAGTCTGTTTCCTTGTCTGTTGAGTTCTGCGTTGCCTGTTAGTTTGGCTCGTCTTTTTAGTCTGTTTCTTAGTCGTATGTTTTGTTTTATGTTTTCGGGAAGTGTGTATGGATTGCTTTGTCTTGTGTGTACTGTCTTCTTTGCTGTGTTTAGTGCTGTTTGTAACTCTTCGGTGAAGCTTATGACATGATTGTCCAGCTCTGCCTTAGAGTTTATGTGCGGGATATGTTGTATGTTGTCTGTTAAGTGTTTTTTGAATGTGTTCCATTGAATGAATGTTTGTGTATGTGCTCGTGCGTTCTCGTGTATGTTGTTTATTGTAATGCCAATCGGAGAATGCTCTGAGGCAGATAGATCCTCCAGATTGTCTATCACAACGTTGTGTGGGATGTTGTGAGTGATGGCGATGTCTAATATGTCGGCTGTTTCGCCGCGAAAGTGTGTGGGTTCTGTGGGAGCGAGTATTGTGTAATGTAGTGTTTCTGCAGTCCTGAGTAACATAGTACCATTTTGAGTCGTGGTTCTACATCCCCAGGACCTGTGTTTGGCGTTGAAGTCCCCGGCTGCTAGAACCGGGTGTGTGTAATTGAAAAGTTTCTCTATTTCTGTGTGAGTGAGTTTATTTTGTGGCGGTCTGTATACCGAGTGTATCACCATGTCTCCGTCAGTTAGACTGACTTTGACACTAGTTATCTCTAGTATATCAGATTGTGGTGAGCGTATTGTGTCATGTGTGATGCTGTTTTTTATAAAAATGGCCGTACCGCCTCCCCTGCGGTCCGGTCTATCATTCCTATAAATTGTGTAGTTTTGAACGTGTAAATGCGTATGTGGGCGTAGGTAGGTTTCTTGCACGAGTGCAATATCTATATTGTTCTCAACCAGATATTCCGCGAATTCGTATCTCTTGGGATAGAGGGAATTAGCGTTCCAGCTGATCAAGAACAAGTGTGTTGGTGTATTAGCCATTGAGATTAGCGAATAACCTCAATGTCGGGTTGTTTTGTATTAGTGTGGTGATAGTGTTGATTTTTGCCTTTATCTCCTCCTCGGATATAGTCAGCAGTGTGAATATGTTGTTGTTTTGAGCGTTGGTATTTTTAATGTTTGTGCCTGAGTTTGGTGTGGTGTTTTGGGGGGTTGGTTTTGGTTGTGGTTTTGTTAGTTGTGCGTAGCTGATGTTATTGCTCACCGGCCGTGTTTGTGTAATGGTTTGTTTTTGTTTATTTTGTTTATTGTTAGGGTTTTTAGGGCATGCGGAGTAACTTGCTGGGTGTTCTCCTCCACAGTTGCAACACTTAGGTGGGGTGTTCATGGGCTTTTTACAGTCCCGGTAGTGATGTTTGCCTGCGCACTTATGACAGACTGGAATTGCGTGGCAGTTAGTCACGGTGTGGCCAAATTGTTGGCATCTGTGGCACTGAGTGAGCACACGATGCTTGCTGCCTCTCTGAATTTCGCTAGAATGGCATGTAGTTTATTCGATTTTCATTGAGGATGTTCATGTCTGTTTGAGGTACTAGGACTTTGAGCATCTCTGTCATGATGTTTCTTCTGATGCCGGCTTTAAGCCAGAACATTTCGATGGGAGTGTAGCCTTTGGCAATTAGGTCGTCCTTAATGTCCGACAATGGGATTTGACCGTCTAGTCCTTTTATGATGACATTTAATTTCCTATCTTCTGGTAGGAAGTATGAATGGTAGGGGTATTTTTTGTTATTAAGGTAAGTTGTGATCCTCCTGTGATCACTTGGGGTTGTGGGGGTAATTTGAATCCCCAGCTTGGATTTTTTGATGTCTCCAAAACCTATTTTGGAGTACGTGAGATCTTGGTGGATTTTGACCCAGTTTTCTGGGCATCGGATAATTATGGGGACCACTTCTGATTTTTTGGATTCCGTGGTGGGCTCTGCTGCTGGGGAGTTTTGTGGGGGGGGCTAGTCCCAGGTGTTTTTTCACTGACTCCTGTGTTGCCACATTCGTCGTGTGTGGGATATTAGGCCTAGGGCTTGGGGTTTGGGTGATTGGGGGGCTAGCTGTCCTAGGCCTTTTGAGGGTCGGGAATTCCCTGTCGAATGAAGCTGGCATCTCTGAGTCAGAATTTGTTTCCATTTCATCCTCAGTTGGGGGAGCTGCAACTATGGGGGTTGGTTGTGTTGTGTTAATGTGTGTGTGTTTTCACTTGTTTTATCCTGTTTTTGTTTAATTTCTGTCAATGTTTCCATTAGTACGTCGTGGTATTTGTCTTGATTTGTTTGTACGTGTCTCATTGTTGATGTTGCTTTTTCAAGTTCGTTTTTTAGTTGTGCTACTTGTTCTATTAGAGTACAGTTTTCGTCCTGTAAGTCTTTGTTTTGTGATTCTAGTTTCCTAATGTATTTTTGTAATTTTTCCAATTGTTCGTCATTTGTCTGTCGGTTAATATCTAAAATTTTGTTTTGTGTAGTGTGTTGTTTTGTTTGTGAATGTAACATACTTACGGCCGCCTGCCTGGGGTCACTATTTCTCCGGACACTTTCTCTTCTTTTCTTCTCCTTCTCTAGTTCAGCTAGCGTGAACTCTTTTCCACTTTTGTTTTTGTGCTCCATTGTCTTCTTCTTATAGTTGTCGTTGTTCTTCGCTGTTGTTGGTTTGGTTGGTGTTGAATCCAACTTTCCGAGGTACATGCACCCTTGCGGGTACGACTTACTCGAAAAGCTGGGGTCCTTCACTACGACTTAACGAATTTTCTTTCAAGTTAACGATTTTTCTTTAATAAATAATGCAGATGCAATGATGTACATTACATCTGCTGTAGTAGTCGTAGTGTAGGAGACGCACTGGCACTTCACTTTCGTTTGGTTTCGCTACGGATCGGTTATACGCACGACTTGTCTCCACGGCGGTCAACAAGCTTGTGTAGTAGATCAGTCTAAATCTATATAAATTACAAAAATAAACTGTTAATTTACATATAAATTTAAATTCCCTAAACGAGATACTCCCCTGTATACCAGGAACGGAGAACAAAACAACGATTTGCTTGCATGACGTGACCCCCTGATAACTTGGTTAATATAAACAGCGCGTGATTGAATACTACCCAATCTCTTAAAATTGCATACAAATTCGGATAACATAATCACTGTAAAAATGTGGAAAACCCTGTTACGAGAAAAGTTAAATTAGTTCCGATATAATGCAATTATTTAATTTTGTTACAAGTTAAGTTAATTCGTTAAGATAAACTTTAAATTGTTAAGATATAATTTCAATTGTCTTATTATAATTGCTAGAATTCAAATAAAAAGCCAATTTGTTACAATAAACTATAAATGCACTTTTCTTTAAATTATTACTTTAATTTACTAAAAATTTAAACTGAAAGATATCTCAGGGAGTATGGGTAAGGAGCATGCTTCTGAAGAGGGTTCCTGGAAATTGCTGTAGTGCCTAGGATCTGTCCTGTGACGTCACTGGAAACTATCCTGGTAGGCCGAGTGCGAGTGGACTCAGTAGCATGAAAAAACCCAGTACAAGGCAGTTAAAGAGTTCACCAAGAATGTTGTTACAACCCTGTTTCAATATGGCGGAGAGCGTCGCTTGTCTTAGCTTAGGTTTTTAATACAGAAATTGACAGGAGAGAACTAGATATAATTCTTCTCAATTAACAATGCTGAAAAAATCCAAAACACGCTGAAGGAGAAATTTAATTTAATTTAATTAAATATGTCTCCGCCAATTTTCACAGAATTGTTTAGACTGTAGACAATAATTATGTTTTTAAATCAAACAGTGAATAGATACAGATAATAAATAAAATGAATAGCTATTTAAGCTGAGAAATATTGTAATGACCAATATTTCAATAGAGAAACAATTACAGTAATCAGGTAAGAACAAAAATTAAATCACTAAATTTAAATAGGTAATCAGAATTTAATTATTGCCTGAAAGCTACTTTTCAACTCAACAATCAATTCAATTCAAAATAAAGGTTATAACAATTATTCAATTCAATCACTAACCCAAACTAACTCAAAAATCAGTTTAATTCAAAAACAAAGGTAACAACAAATTTAAATAGAAATAGAGAGATATAACAAACAAACAATTGTGATCTTGTACCGATCACGGTCGAGAAGGGCTTGAGAAGGCGCTCTTTAAATATCAAGGTGACGATAAAATACTTCTATAGTTTGAATAATAACTAACTAAGCCTGAATCCAACCGATAACGATACTAGAGAAAATTAGACTGAGTATCCTACAGTATCGATAGTTTTCGTTATTGATTTCTAAAAATTGCTACCTCTAACTAGAACCTAGATATGAGCCCTATACGCCAATTTGATGGATTCCTTAGTTGGGTTACTCAACTAAATGCGAAATTTAATAACCCCTGCTTTTGTAGGATCAAGTCCCTTTTTTTATCTCTTACAAGAGCCTTAAGCCCAAAAAAACACTATCTCACATACCCTACAGGCACAAACATACACACGGCAAAAGACAACGTGGTATGCGAAACGATAGTAGCCAAATAACGGAAATTCACAAGCTTAGCAGCTTTATTCTGCTTACAGAATTTACGATACAGGAAAAAATAACAATAAAATAAATCAAGCCCTACCTTCTCTTAAACCTTTCACGCTGGTGTCGGTACAAGATAGGTTTCAAAATCGAGTCTCACCTTCCACCAGAATCACATCTCGAAAAAAAAATTCACTGACACGCAGTCGTCACAAATATTTAAATTTTTTCCACCGTACGAAGTACGAAGCGACCGATCTTTAATCATAAAATCTGAACTGCATATTTGAAATTATTTATCAATTTTAAATAATATATTCCACTGCTGTATTTACGTAGATTCAACCCTTAATATTAATTTTCATTTTATATTAACGAGATAATTATCGACTGGTATATTTAAAAGACAAAAATTAGTTTTAAATGAACTTGATGGGCAACATAAAAATTCGGTATTTATTAATATTTTCGTACTATTTAATGCGGAATTTTCCACACTGTTGCTACCAGGTCGATTCAGACAGTAATTCAAAATAGGTTGAAGGTGAAAAGTAATTATTTCAAACTAAAAATAAATACAAGCAAACTCGGAAAAACCTGATGTTACGGAATTGTTAAAATTACCGTAACAACCCTTGACCTCAAAGCATGCTGATAAAATGAAGTCAACAGAAATGCTCAGGGTATTTCTCAAGAGCTCTCCACACACTTCCACATCTTTATAGCCCTACATTAGAAAAACTCAAATTATTTTTAAGTAAAGTTATAGCTATGAAAAATGTAAACTGAATAATATATAAAGTATAAAAATAACCTTTAAAAAATAAATATCTGCGTTTCCTTTTAGCTTTAATTTGCCCCACAGGGAAAATACCATATTAATATAATTGTAATTTTTACAAATCTTATTATTATGTACCTGGAAGGCTTTATGTTTGAAAGTTTGAAGAAATACCCGTAAAAAACGCTCCCAAAATTTTTAACACTTTGACCCAGAATAAAAACTTAAATATTTCCAGATTTATATTATATACTTTTAAAGCCATATATTTGTGATATAATTTATATGTACCGAATATTGGGTGGCCCGCACTGTATTGTTGATGTATTTCAAATCGATTTTTTTTGTAATTCTATGCAAAATTCCCTTAAAATTGATGTAAAACGATATATTTTGAAGTGATTTTAAATTAACGTCTTTTGTGCACCATAACTTTTATATATTTAGTTTTATAAAAATTTGTTTAGAATTTCTGATTCCTTGTAAAATTCTCTGTAATTTGATGTATAACTTGATATACTTTGAAGCGATTTTATGTTAACACCTTTTGGTCACTATAGTTCCTCTAAGAAAAATAATACAAAATTTCTGATTTGCTGTAAAACCCTATAATTTTATGTATAACTTGATATACTTTGAAGCGATTTTAAGTTAACACCTTTTGGACACTATAGTTACCTTATAAAAAATGATATAAAAATTCTGAATCGATTTTCTGGTTCGCTGTAAAATTCCCTTTCATTTGATATATAACTTGATATATTTCGAAGCCATTTTAAGTTAGTGCCTTTTGGACACTATAGTTCCCTTATAAAAAATGATATAACGATTCTAAAATCGATTTTCTGGTTCGCTGTAAAATCCACTTTCATTTGATATATAACTTGATATATTTCGATGTCATTTCAAGTTAGTGCCTTTTGGACACTATAGTTCCTTTATAAAAAATGATGTAAACGTTCTAAATCGATTTTCTGGTTCGCTGTAAAATCCCCTTTGATTTGATATATAACTCAATGCATTTGGAGCGATTTTAAGTTAGTGCCTTTATTTACAGGCCGGCGCCGGCGCATTGATTTTTCTCGAAAACTACAAGGGTGATATGCGCAAATAACGCCAAAAGTGCCTTCGGCATCCCGATCGATAACCATCTTTCAGAAAATATATATTTAACAAAAAACAGGTTAAGGCCGTTTGGGCCATCACTTAGACAAAAAAACATGTTAAATTTATATTTAGGGTTAAATTATTAAGAATTAAGAAAAGTGTCACATTGCGAGTTATGACATTGTATAAGTCCCATTTTTATTATTACAGCAGAATTTAGCAGACTAAAAAATTAAATCGATTTTTATAAATTTGGAGTGCTTTGAAAATTATTTTACATGATTGAATCCTAGATAATATAATTTAGTTTTAAGACTTACCGTTTGCAAAAAATAAACACAAGCACAAAATAACACACATTCAAAGTTTGTCGAAGGTCTGCAGTTGTATTGCTGTTGAAAGAACTAAGTAACTAACTGAGCTGAAATGGTTTTCGCATTAGGAAATTTTCCGAATATGCTACCTTTAGCTTGGCTGGTAGATAAGAAATTGCTTGCACCACTCAATTTGATATAAACTTTGCATCTACATTTTAATACAATGTAAGCTTGTTTTGCAAATTCATCGTTTATCAAAAATTAGATGTTTACACTTATCGGGATTACGTATTTTGATATTGAAAAAAGAATGTCTTAAATTTCAGATTTTAAATAAATAAATAGATCAGAAAAATTAGAAGATGCCTATTCAACCAGTTGAAAAATATTGGAGTCAAGTAGGCACATATTTGGTACATTTTGTGCTTAAGTAAATGCGACAGCCACATATACTATTGGAAAAATAACTGTGATTATTATTGAATTTTATGTAATTTTAAGAGAATGGCTGCGTCAGACGACCAAGTCATTTTGAAATACGCTGGTGATGTTTCAATTTCTTTCACGCCCGATGAATTCATGGCCTTTTTAGCGTTTCTCGAGTCAATTAATGATAGATGGTGCGATACAAATTTCTACATTGGCGAATATAGACGCGTTCTAGAGACAAGGCATTTCCCGGAATGAGTGTAACATAGATTTATTTTTAACCTATAAATATGACTTGTATGGATTTATCAATAAACTAGAAGAAATAAAATAACTTATTAAAAAACAAAAGGTCTTATTTTAGCGTGTTATTTAATATCATTAATAAAAACTTCAGTCAGAACATTTACAAGCTTAATAAATAATTCAATATATATTTATTGTTGATTTATTTCCCCGCTATTTCCACCTGATATTTAAAATGGCAACATCGCTTACAAAATGATGACTATATTTCGATATACTAATGGTTTATTATATTTTATTTACAACGATGTAACCTCTAACCTAGCTGAACAAAATTAATTTAAGCCATTATTAGAATATGTTTTGGGGTTTCTTTGAATAGTAGAATAACTCATAAGTAAATGCTATTTTACTTCATAATGAGGACGTAGTAATGAAACATCGAAATAAAATATAGACATTATTTTTTATTTATTTATCAATTTTTCTGAATGCGTTATATAATTATAATAGTATCCAAGATTGCTTAAAAAGTTCATCCCCTGGTACGATCTTGGCTTGAAGAAAATCGGTTTAAAGAAAGTCGGTATGTTGTAATTATGGTATTTTAATGCAGCCCGTCGTTTTTAATATTTGGTGCGGTAGTCAAAAATTTCGCGGTTGTATAACCTATACATTATTTCTTTCTTCCCTACGCATGAGTCTCATAAGGCTAGGCTAGGCTAGGCTAAACACCCCTAAAAGCTCTAGAGTAAAAACGGCATTAGCGTAGCCTGGACCGAATTATTATTAAATAAACATAACCCCTATTGCGTCATATATACACTTCTAAATAGGAATTCTTCAAGGTTCAGTTGGTTGAGTGGTAGCGTATTTGCCTCGCATGCCGAAAGTTCGTGGTTCCATCCCCGCAGGACTCCAAGACTTTTATTATTTTAAAATATAGTTATTTATTGCTATGAATTAAATTAATATCTGACTACTGGTATCCGATTAGATTAAACTTCAAATACAACACTTAAAACAATTATTTATAAGTTCGCCAATGACTAGTGGTTAATATCGTTGGATTCGTTGGACTATGATGTATAGGGTTATAGGTTCGATCCCAGCAAGACTCCAACACTTTTTATTAATTTAGGTATTTCCGAGAATTACCGAGGATAGTCGAGAGACATTCCGAACGTGCCTGTCAACTGTCAACCGCCACACCTGTGTTCGTTTACGTGATCCAACTGCTCCTACTACCACTGGGTCAACTGTCAGCTGTCAACGGCCAACCGTCAAGGTCAACAAGAATTCCCAAGGTCTGACGTCATGCGATCGCGGCGCGTGCCACGATAGATCAAAGGCGCCGACAAAGTGCCACGCCCCTCGCAATGTTTCCCACGGTCTTCAAAATTTTCCCAGGCTCAAGTGGCGCCATACCTACTATTGTTATTAAAATGCATGTTGACAAATATGTGATTTGTGGAATTGTGCATTTCTAATATAAGTTTTGTGTTGCTTCAACTTCTGTTAGTTTTAATAGCACTTGGTTACCTTTGCTAAAAACTGAAGTTGATAAGGGACACTTAAAAATTAACTAATCCTTTCAACAAAAATCATTAAATTCTTCCTAAGCGAATAACACCAAATTTAGATATATAAAACTTCAAAAACCAATTAATTTAACAAATAACACCTAAATATCACACTAAAGACTAGTTACCAGTAATTAAATAATGGCATTATAATTGTCAATTTGTCAAAGTCAGTTCAAAGATTGACAATCTGCAAGAGCTTTTTACTGTTTTATTGTATTTGCTAACCATTTTCATTTTTAGTTTCTTTGTCTTGATAACGATAGCAGACTTGCCTATCGAAACGTAGACGTAGGTAATTCATTAGGGTCACTAAACTAGCACTTGTGCAGTTTACATCCTGGAGCCAGAGCCGAAGAGCTTCAAAATAAGCGTAATCATTTGTGGAGCCAAAGGCAATCAATTTCAAGGTAAAAATGAATCCTGCACAACAATATAGAACATATTTACATCATACGTATATTTAAATTTACGTGAAATATCGCGGTCTGCCAAAGGATTCGGTCATTTCGTGAAAAAATGGTAATTACTCTGATTTGACAAAAATCATATTTAAATACAGTTTTTCCGAATTTACATGAGAACGATTGATCTGACAAGAATTGTAGATCTAGCAATTTAACACCTTTTTGGTATATACTTATTTGCTTTATGTCTAACCGTTTGTGAGAAAAACGTCTGAATCCAATTTTGGGAATAAAAATGTATTTTTCTGAAATTTTCTTGTAATCGCTGATTTGAAATAAAAAGTTTGTATAAGCAAAACGTACATCATCTAAAAAGTCAACTTTTTTCTACACTTTATTAATTTTGTTGTTGTACAATATGTTCGAAGGTTAAGAATAACCTGTAACTTCCTTGACATCAGCTAATAGATTTTCGAAATCTACGTAAAATTTCGAATCTCTCATGTAGGTGCCATGCATTTCACATGAAAATGCTTTATGTCCAACCTTTTGTGAGAAAAACGATTATAAATCACACTGGGAATAAAAATGTATTTTTCTGAAATTTTCGGGTAATCGCTGATCTGAAATGAAAAGTTTGCACAAGCAAAACGTAGGTCATCTAAAAAGTTAACTTTTTTCTTTAATACATTTCGATGTAGCACTAATAGTTTCGGAAATATTGCCCTTTATTAATTTTGTTCAAGGTCCTGTATCGTACAATAATATGTTCGAAGGTTAATAAAAACCTGTAACTTCCTTGACATCAGCTAATAGATTTTCGAAATCTGCGTAAAATTTCGAATCTCATGTAGGTGCCAAGCGTTTCGCTTGAAAATTACCGGAAACGTCTGATTTAGCGTTTTCTGAGCCTAAATATGCGAAATAATGCATTTCCACGTTTTATAAGCAAGAGGTCGAAAGTTTCCAGAGAATTAAAGCTTTTTGCGCATAACTTACCATACCTTAATAAATTTACGTGAAATGTCGCGGTCTCTTAAAAGGAGATCGGTCATTTCGTGAAAAAATGGTAATTACTCATTTGAATTCAAAAATCATTTTTAAATACAGTTTTTCCAAATTTACAAGAGAACAGTTGATCTGACATGAAAAGTGTATCAGTCAAGAATTATTGTAGATCTGGTAATTTTACACATTTTTGGTATATACTTATTTGTTTATGTCTAACAGGTTGTGAGAAAAACGACAATTTTGATAATAAAATTGTATTTATTCTGAAATTTTCCGGTAATCGCTGATCTGAAATGAAAAGTTTGTACAAGCAAAACGTAGATTATCTAAAAAGGTAACTTTTCAGAAATATTACCCTAAAAACCTCCATATATCAATTTTAAACGAAATCGTACATACTTTAAATAGTGCCCCCACCCGTATCTTTGAAAGAGAGGGGGGGAGTGTCAGCAACACCATAGTTTTATATTTTCATTTGAACTACAAACGCATACCAAATTTGAAGCCAATTGATTATGTAGAAGTCAGCTAAAATTGACTTGTAACATTTAACCCAAAATCGGCCATGTTGAATCCGCCATTTTGAATTTTCAAAAAAACTCCATATTCCTTGTACTCAAAAACCCCCATATACCAATTTTAAACGAAATCGGACATACTTTAAGTAGTGCTTCCCTCCCCTACCCTTGAAAGGGGGGAGGTGTAAACGTAACATTATAGTATTATATTGTCATCGGAACTATGAACGTGTACCAAATTTCAAGTCAATTGGACATTTAGAAATAGTTCTAATTCTGCTTGCCAGATTTGATTACAGACAGACCCACAGGTGAAAGTAAATAAAAGTTTGTAAAAAAGGTTAAATCTAGAGTATTTTTTACTAATGTTGAAACATGACTTTATTTAGCGCAGATCAATCAAATTGTCTGTAATTGGTTTATTTAGATTTGCTAAACCAGTAAATTGTTAAGGTATTTCTATAAAGCTATTGTATTAATAAAAAATCAGACCTACTTAAAAATATATGTTTTATTTATTTTAAACATCAAAAGTACCCGGACTAGGTATATAATATTATTAAGTAAATAAACATATTTACAGCAGTGCTTTCACTGGTTTTGAAACGTTACCAACTTACTAAGTTCATAGACATGACGAAGAGCCGTCGCTACGTCGTCGACCTCCAATGCTCTGAACCTATTGGTGCACTTACTTTACTACGCGCATACTATAAATATTTTGGGGGTAAAACAACAGATTGGCATGCAAGAACTTCAGAACCGGTTTTTGATGGATCAAAAAAGGGGAAAATAGCTATTTGGTGTTATAATTTATTATGAAAAAAGTATGTTTATATGATGACAGCATAGAAAAACAAATCATTAGGTCTGGTGTCTTATTTTTTTACTAGTTTATTGGCTATTTCCTCGGTCATTTCCTACAGTAACTAGTAAACTTTAAATTTGGCAATGCTACGTCTACCGACCTTAGAATATGACTCAATGTTGGGCGAAAACAAAGAACCATTTGTAGGTTAAATGTCTTTGGCAAATATAGTGTTCATTAAATTTTAGATTGTGTTTTATTTATTAGGTCTTGTTAAGTTTGAGATTTAATTTAATAAGCGAGCCTGTTTTTTTCTAGTGTTCTGGTTAGTTTGAAATTAAGTATCTGTTGGTTTTATGAGCTGACCTTGTCACTCTGCACAACACCCGCAGAGCTTTTTCCGTTTAGTTGGCGAGAACGGGTGGCGCTCAAACGACCCCACGACACGACAGGGGCCGGGCTTTGCAATACAACTCTCCGGGGCTAGGTTCCTTTTTAATTAATCAACAAAATAAAAAAAAATCTTTACTTTCATTTTAAATTCCAATCAGAAAACGTGTTGCAAATTTGGCGCCCAACTTAACAGGCTATCTTTTTTTGGGAGACCTTTTCTTGATAAAATTGCAAATTTGTTCTAATTTATGTCCTGTATGCCTTATTAGATTTATGATTTATTTACCAGGTGATTTTCATTAATTATTGTTGCGTATTATTTTGATAACTGGTGATTTAATATTTATCTAGTATTACGTATATCATTGTTATTTCATTGTTATTATTTGATTGATTACTAGGCGATTTTTTTTTAATTATTTCTATATTGCGCATTAATTTACATATTGAGCTCTCCGAAGAGGACAGCTAATTTATTATCTGATATTGATTTATATAATTTTATTTTATTGAGTCAGTAAAGATGGATGCTTGTCTATGAACTTAGTATTCGTGGTTTACCAGCTGATGATTCAAAAACTGTTGAACAGTTAAGAGCAGCTTTACGTCCAGTTTTGCAATTAGAAAAGAAAGGCAAAACTCTAAATTATCCACCATATAAGCTTAAATTTGAACGCGAAATCGAATATATTTTAACAACCTTAAAAGATCTCCAAACTTCAGTAGAAAGTTTAGCAGGAGACACTAAGTCTAAAGCTAATTTTGAACGTATTCAATCACGTTCACTTGTTGAATCGAATTAATCGAATACCTACCGCTAATTTTAAAGAAGAACAGTTAAAAATTAGATCTGATTCTTTGCTGAAAATATTATCTGCTTTAGATAGTTTAGATTCACTGTTGAAATCGGATAAGGATTTGAGTGCTTTGTTAAGTAAAACACAGTTAGATGATTTGGATTCTGACTATTCTGTTTCTAGTTTAAATTCTAATAAACCACCAACTAATTCCACGCCAACTAAAATTCGTTCTAGTCACTAGTAATTTTAAAACTCGTGTTGAAAAATGAAATCTTAAATTCTCAGGTGACCGTAAACAACTTGCAGTTCACAACTTTTTCGAAAGAGTTTCTGAGTTACGTATTGCTAGGGGTATATCTGAACAGGAATTATTTGAGTCAACAATAGATTTGGTTTCTGGCCGAGCCTTGAATTGGTTCCGTGCTAATAGAGCTAGTTTATCTGATCTCCTGTGTAGACATTTTAAACCACCTGATTATAAAGCTAGGTATTTAAAGAAATTTTGGAAAGAACTCAAGACCAGTCTGAGAGTATCGTTGATTATTTGTCTAGTATGAGTATGTTGTATGTCTGACGTTGTTCAGCTGGATATCATTTCTAGAAATTTCTCTCCATTTTATACAACTCAGCTTCCTGTTGTTAATCCATTGGATGAGCTGGAGACTGAGTGTCTTAAGCTCGAGGCTAAGAAGTACCGAGCTGATATTCCACCATCTAGGAGGCGACAAAATTTTGTTGAACCAGATTTCGCTTTCTTGGCTTCTGATGTATCTAGTTCTAGCTTATATAGTGATCATCCACCGCCCATCGATGTAGCTGCATTACCAGCAGCACGAGCACCAGCTGAAAGACCATCTTTTTCTAGACGTCCAGTTACTTGTTGGAACTGCAACCAGACAGGCCATTTAAATCGGCAATGCCCTAGCAGTAAGAAGATCCATTGTTATCGTTGTGGTACTCCAGATGTGACTACTAGAAATTGTCCAATGTGTTCCGGTTCGGGAAAAGGTATTCGGGAGAGTCGTTAGGTCGGCAGACCTCTCCTGTGATTTCCACTCCACCGACCAATCACATCAATTTCCCTAATAAAATTTTCTTGGACTTTATTATTGCACATGCACACGGCGATGAGCGCCCATATTTGGAGATTTCTGTTTTAGGACACCCTATTTTAGGCTTACTAGATTCCGGAGGTACTCGGACTATTGTTGGTCAACCTGGTTTTGCAGGGTTAGGTTTAAAACTTATAAATCAGACCACTTGTACTGTTGCGAATGGCCAGACTTGTTCAAGTGTAGGTTATTTTCAGACACCTGTAACCTTGTTAGATAGAACACGTATCATAGATATTTTAGTACTTCCAGAGTTAGCTCATAGATTTATTTTAGGTATCGGTTTTTGGAAAACCATGGACATTGACCTGATCTGAGACAGAATGTTTGGCATTTTTCAGATAAATTTCCTGAAATTTGTAGTATTGTAGATGGTGATTCTTTGTCTGTTTCTGAAAGATCCGCTCTTGATTCGCTGGTAAAGGAGAAGTTTTCTTTAATGGATACTGGTTTTGGATACTGTAAAGTAGCTGAGCATGTAATCGAATTACAACCTGGCTCAAGACCTATTAAACAGCGTTATTACCCTGTCCCTCCGTTCAAGCAGGCGATTATCGATAAGGAAATAGATGAAATGTTACGGCTAGGTCTAATAGAACCATCGAAAATTCCCTGGTCTAGTCCTGTATGTTTAGTAGGCAGAAAGAAAATGATTATCGCTTTTGTATCGATTTTAGAAAGGTCAATTCTATTACTAAAAAGGACAGCGTTCCCATTCCCTATATTTCAGCCATTCTAGACCGTGTCCGCGACGCACGTTATATCAGCTCTCTTGATATCAAATCAGCATTCTGGCGTTGATGAGTCTTCTCGTGAGATTACCGCATTCACTGTTCCAGGTCGAATCCTCTTCCATTTTCTGCGCATGCCTTTCGGTTTAACCAATGCGCCTGCTACCTGGCGACGTATTATCGATCGTGTCTTAGGTGTTGACTTGGAAAACAACGTCATGGTCTATTAAGATGACATCATTATTATTTCCAAGACTTTTTCAGACCATTTGAGGATATAAGGTCTTGTGTTTGACCGTTTAGAAGAAGCCGGACTAAAGGTTTCTCAAGAGAAATGTCACTTTTGCAAACCCCAACTAAAATATCGTGATTATGTTGTGGATTCTAAAGGATTAAGTCCGATCCAGGAAAAGTGCAAGCTATTATCAATATCTCACCCCCAAAGAATGTGACTGAGATCCGACGTTTTATTGGAACCGCTTCCTAGTACAGACGATTCGTTCCTAACTTTTCCTCTGTTATTGCCCCTATCACTCGGCTTACCAAAAAGAACATAAAATGGGAATGGACTCCAGATTGTCAGGAATCTTTTAGATCAATTAAAGAAGCTCTTGTTACCGCTCCAGTCTTGTCCTGTCCTTATTTTAACCGCATGTTTACTCTTCAAACGGACGCTGCTTCTTATGGCTTAGGCGCTGTTCTAACCCAGCAATTCGATGATGGGAAAAAGGTAATTGCCTATCTCTCACGTTCCCTTACAAGGCAGGAAATGAAGTTGACAGTCACGGAAAAGGAGTGTTGCAGTGATTTGGAATGTGGAAAAACTTAGGCATTATTTAGAGGGAGTTCATTTCAAAGTATTCACAGACCATCATCCACTATTGTGGTTACATAATTTAAAGGATCCGCAGGGTCGACTTGGTCGTTGGGCACTTCGTTTACAACCTTATGATTTTCAACTAATCCATCGAAGAGGCAAAGAGCATATAGTGCCAGATTTTCTATCTAGGTCCGTACCAGTTTTGACAGAAGATATTGCCGCCGTGGAGGATTCGTTACCTTCTTACTTCAACACTTCTGATAAGTGGCATGTCGATATGTTGAAAAAGCTGGAAGAACAACCAGATAAATTTCCTTGTTGGAGAGTTGACAATGGTAATCTTTTTAAATTTGTTATGACCAATAGTTCCAACTTCCCTGATCAGTCCAGTTCTTGGGAAATAGTTTTGCCGAAAGATCATCGAAAAGAAGTCCTGGTTCGCTGTCATGATCTTCCAACTTCAGGTCATGTTGGAATTTTTAAAACATTTTGGAAAATAGCTGAACGTTACTATTGGCCTAAGATGAGAGCAGATGTTGCTAAGTATGTCCGATTCTGTCATATTTGTGCTCAAAATAAGGTGGAGCAAAAAGCACCAGCAGGTTTAATGGGTAATCGACCCGATATTCGGGAACCTTGGCAGTCCATCAGTCTAGATTTTGTAGGACCATTACCTCGTTCAAAACAGTGCAATACTCACATCTTGGTAGTTACCGACTACTTTAGTAAATATGTTGTTCTCTTTCCTTGTCGTTCTGCTAGAGCAAAAACTTTAGCCAAACATATAGAACAGGGCATTTTCTTGGTTTATGGGGCTTCACAGTATCTAACTTGTGATAATGGTACTCAGATGAAATCCAAAGAATTCCAATCTCTTTGTGACAAGTATAAGGTCAAAATTTTCTATACTGCATCTTATTATCCTCGTACTGATCATACCGAACGTGTCAATAGAGTCCTCACAAGCATATTGCAATCTTATGTCAACCAAAACGATCATCGAACGTGGGAATTGGTTGTGCTATTCGAACATCACGTCACGAAACTATTGGTTACCTATAGTGAACTTTGGGCGGGAACATAAACTTTTTGGGCAAGATTATACCGAAGGAATCCATCGGCCGAGACGAACAGTCAAAATCACATTCGAAAACGAATCGAAACTTTTAAACAGCTCTTTGAGAAAATTCATAAGAAATTGGGTCGGCACAGTCAAGAAATCGACACCAATACAATCTTCGAAGACGTCCGGTCAATTTTGTTTCTGGTCAAGAGGTATGGCGTAAAAATAAAGTGCTCTCTAACGCCGCCAATTATTTTAGCTCAAAATTGGCTCCTGAGTTCCTAGGTCCATTTAAAATCAAAAGGAAAACCGGTACGTGTACGTACGAACTCCAGGATGAACACGGTAATAGCAAGGGTGTTTGGCATGTTCAAGACTTGAATTCGGATGGTCCGTCCATCTAACTGATTCAAACCAAATTAACTAGCAATTTCTATTTCTATCCCATGAATTTAAATTTTCTTAAATAGTGGATATTTTTAATATTCTGTATTTGGCTTGATTTATTTGTATAATATTAATTTTTCTTTCTGTCAATTCTTTATATCCACCTAGTTCTGTTGAATTTTTTTCTATGAGTTCATAGGCTATCGTGAAAATTAGTTTTTATCTGTATGCATTTTGCTTTGAAATTATCCTAAATTATGACTACTCGATTGTGAGGAATTTCTCGAAATTGTGACCGTTTTCCCGGATTTGACGAATATCTCGGATTTGACACACCCGGCTATGACTTCCCCGAATTTGGCTATTCTCCTGATTATGACAACCTCCCGAATTTGATACCGAATTGAGTTTATTGAATCTGATATTGACTTTTTTCTGTAGGTAGCTGAAAACTGATATACCCGTGGGTATGAGCTTTGATTAGCTATGTATTCTTGAATTTATTTCGTTACCTTGATTTTGATTTTATTGTTTGATTTGGGTGTTTGCTTTTATTAGTTGATTTACTTACCTTGTTACCTATCTGATTTGATTGATTACCTATTTTCTTTATTGCGTTACCTTTATCTTAATGTCTGACTTTATGATTGCTTTTTGTTGATTTACTTATCTTTCTTTTGCCTATGATTTTTTTAGGGCCTTAGGTAGACTAACCTTCGGGTTTTTCACTTATGCTGGCTTTTCCTGCTTAGGCCATTACCTTTGAGTTTTCCGTACTCGAGCAATGTAATTTTAGTTATTTCAGATGCATCTGGATTTACTGCTCAAAGTATTAATCATTTTTCGGGCTAGAAGATTGTGACTTACCCAAATAAATATTTGGGATATTACCTGGACTTGTCTTGATTTTCTTTGCTCTGCAGTTGGAGCGATGTAACTATACTCGACGCGCCGAACAGATTCACCAATCGCGAAAACGATTCGTCTTATTTTATGATTGAATCGACCCAATGTTTTGTTTTTCATTTCGATTTTTCTTGTCCATAATACAAAAAATAAAAATAGAGTGTGTTTGTTTGAAATCAATGGAATCATAAAATAAGAAGAATTATTGTATCCGTGTTTTCCGTGTTTGGTGAATCTGTTCGGCGCGTCGAGTATAGCTTGGCTTGCAATTTGATTAATAAAGTGCAGTATTTCCGAAACTATTAACGCCACATCGAAACGTATTAAAGAAAAAGTTAACTTTTTAGATGATCTACGTCTGGCTTGTGCAAACTTTTCATTTCAGATCAGCGATTACCCGAAAATTTCAGAAAAATACGTTTTTATTCCCAAAACTGGATTCAAAGTCGTTTTTCAAACGGTTAGACATAAAGCAAATAAGTATGCCAAAAATGTGTAAAATTACCATATCTACTACAATTCTCGTCTGATACAATTTTCATGTCGGATTAACAGCTCTCTTGTAAATTCGGAAAAACTGTATTTAAAAATGATTTTTTAATAAAATTGAGTAATTACTACTTTTTCACGAAATGACCGAACCCTTTTTTAAAACCGCGACTTTTCACGTAAATTTACAAAGGTATACGTCGTTATGCGCGAATAGCTTGAATTCTTTCGAATGGGTTCGAAAATTTCGACGTCTTACTTACCTAATGTGGAAAGGCGTTATTTCGCATATTGAGGCTGAGAAAACGCTAAATCCGGCGTTTCCGGTCATTTTAATGCGAAACGCATGTAAAACGCATGAGACTCGAAATTTTACGTAGATTTCGTTACGTTGATGTCAAGGAAGTTACAGTTTTTTCTTACCCTTCGAACATATGGTACGATACAGGACCTTTAACAAAATTAACAAAGTGCAGTATTTCCGAAACTACTAGCGCCACATCAATACATATTAGAGAAAAGTTAACTTTTCAGAGGATCTATCTCCGTTTTGCTTGTGCAAACTTTTCATTTCAGATCAGCGATTACCCGAAAATTTCAGAAAAATACATTTTTTCCCAAAATTGGATTTATAGTCGTTTTTCTCACAAACTGTTAGACATAAAGCAAATAAGTATATACCAAAAATGTGTAAAATTACCAGATCTACAATCCTTGTCTAATACACTTTTCATTTCAGATCAACCGTTCTCTTTAAAACTCGGAAAAACTGTATTTAAAAATTATTTTTGAATCAAATTCAGTAATTACCATTTTTGCACGAAATGACCGATACCCTTTTAAAAGACCGCGACATTTCACGTAAATTTATAAAGGTATTCGTAGTTATGCGCAAAAAGCTTCAATTCTTTCAAATAGGTTCCAAGCTTTCGACGTCTTGCTTATAAAGTGTGGAAATGCGTTATTTCGCATAATTTAGGCTGAGAAAACGCCAAATCCGACGTTTCCGGTCACAAAACAACAACAAACAAAATTAATAAAGGGCAATATTTCCGAAACTATTAGCGCCACATCGAAACTTATTTAAGAAAAAAGTTAACTTTTTTATGAACTACGTTTTGCTTGTGCACTCTTCATTTCAGATCAGCAGCGATTACCCGGAAATTCCAGAAAGATACATTTTTATTCCCAAAATTGGATTCATAGTCGTTTTTCTCACGAACGGTTAGACATAAAGCAAATAGGTATTGACTAAAAATGTGTAAAATTAGTAGATCTACAATTCTTGTCTGATACACTTTTCATGTCAGATCAACCGTTCTCTTGTAAATTCGGAAAAACTGTATTTAAAAATGTTTTTTGAGTCAAATTGAGTAATTACCATTTTTTCACGAAATGACCGAACCCTTTTTGAAAGATCGCGACATTTCACGTACATTTATAGAAATTACCGATCCCTTTTTAAAAGATCACGACATTTCACGTAAAGTATACGTAGTTATGCGCAAATAACTTGAAATCTTTCGAATAGGTTCGAAATTTTCGACGTCTTGCTTATAAAAATGGGAAATGCGTTGTTTCGCATATTTAACTAAATTTAAACAAAATTTAACAAAATGTTTTGATAACTAATCTTACAAATAAATTAGCAGATGTGTCGAACCATCTAAATGTGCCTCAAAACACAAGACAATTCAAACATCAAGCACACAAACAAAGCACATACTACCGTGGCACCCTCCGTAAGCGAAGCAGAGGAGGAATAATAGATGGAAGTTTCTTCAGACTCTGAAAAACCGCCAGTAAAATCTTCCAGAAACCCTGCTTCAGAGGAATTCCCGCCTCTGGAGAAGCCCAAGAGAGACACTGTCCCTCCGCATAACTTTCCTGCCACTATCAAACCAGGGTTAGCTTCTTCCATAAAGAAGCACGGAGAGGCCAGCACATCAAGCCGGGAAACCGGTAAACAAAAGCCAAGCCACCCCAAACACTCAAACAGCCTCTAAAAATCCAGAAGTGGTGCCCATCGGCATAAGATGCCCAGAACACTGGAATAAAATCTACCAAGATATGACGTTTCTCAAACTTGTTTTTCAAAACGTTAAAAAATCAAAACTAGGCGTCAAATAACCCCGAAAACTCCAGCCGACCATAGAGGATCACTAAATACTTATTAGGGAAAAAATTCCCATTCCATTCCTACTTCCTCCCGGAAGATAGGCTCTTAAATGCCATCATCAAAGGCCTAGACAATAAGATGAACATCGAAGACATCAAAAATGATATTGAAGACTGGGGTATTCCCCCAATGAGATATATTGGCTTAAGGTCGGTAGGAGATGTCAGTTTCTTACCAACTCGGTCAAAGTACTTCTCCCTCAGTCTGATATTAAAATTCTGGAAGAAGATAGAATTAACTACATGCCTGGCATAGTCGAGCTTCAGAAGGGAAGCACCAACAAAATCCATACCCAGTGTCACAAATGCCAACAGTTTGGACATACAATCTCAAACTGTTTTGCCCAACCTGTGTGCCATAAGTGCGCAGGCCCGCATTTCTATAAAGAATGCACTAAAACAACTGACACCCCAGCGAAGTGCTGCAATTGCGGGGGGCCCACCCTGCAAACTACTCACTATGCTCCAAAAACCCCAACTATAAAAAGCCACTGCCACAAACACGACCAGTAGACACTAATATAACATTCGCACAAGTCACGAAACCTCAACAGCCACAACAACAACAACAACAAGCACCCAAACCCATACATACAGCTCCTACAGACAGAAACGCAAACAACAACTCCCAAACGAGTGCAATGCCGCAAGCAAACGGTCTCATTGCTCTTCTTACTATGTCTGACATAGTAGCAAAACTGAATAAAATTTCAGATATTATAAATAAAAATCCCACTTTGAGATTATTCGCTAATCTCAATGGCTAATAAACCAAAACATTTATTTTTAGTTAGTTGGGACACGAATTCTCTTTACCCCAAAAGACATGAGTTTGCCGACTACCTGACTGAAAACAATATAGACATTGCGCTCGTTCAGGAAACATTCTTACGCCCACACACAAACTTACACATCAAAAACTACACAATTTACAGAAACGACAGGGCCCAGTGTATGGGGGGCGACGCTGCCATTTTTGTAAAAAACAACATCACTCACTACACTATACAACCACCACAATCAGACATACTGGAGGTGACAAGCATCAAAGTCAGTCCAACTGATGGAGGCATTGTCACTCAGTATACAAACCACCAACACTTAACTTAACACTTCTTGACGAAACCACAAAACTATTCAATTATACACTACCAGTTCTTGCAGCAGGAGACTTTAACTGCAAACATAGATCTTGGGGATGCAGGGTCACTAATCCAGGTGGCACTGCATTGCTAAGAGCTTCACAAGAACTTCACTTCACAGTACATGCACCACTTGAACCCACTCACTTCCATCACGAACGCTCAGATATACTAGACATAGCACTAACGCAAAACATCGCACACAATATTGTGATTGACAACTTAAAGGATTTATCCTCATCAGATCATTCTCCTATTGTCATCACAATAAACAACATTCACGAACACAAACAAGTAAATATACAAATATTCATACACTGGAACATATTCAAAGAACACTTAACTCAAAGCATGCAAAACTTACCATACATCGCCTCCAAGGCGGAACTAGACACTGAGGAGCCATAAACGCAGCCACAAAAACGATACACACAAAACAAAACAATCCATATTCACTTCCGCATAACATAAAAACAACAGCCCAAAATACTATATGGAGCCATAGTGAACACACATGCATGCAAAACAACCAAGAAAAAACTACAAACCTAACAAAACAACACACTCAGACAAATTGTGAACGCACCTTGGTACGTTCGCAACACACATTCACAACGATCTCAAAATAGACACAATCAACAATCAATCAATATTCTGCAAAATCCAAATCGATCAGCCTCGCCTAGGTGTCTACAGCAATTCTCTCGTCTGCTCAAACCGCAAAAACAAAACACTCGTTCTATCACTAACGGCTCCAAGGCGTACCTGCTTCTTCACAACGTTCCTTCGAATTCCACAACGCACTTCAAGATCTTCACGACATAATCCACTAACAATCAAGAAAACCAGATCCACAACAGTGCAAGAGTGTCTAGTGCACTAGCACAATGAGAAATCACAATGAGAAATCACAATGACTGGAATCCGCATGTATCCTACATGAGAGACACGAAATTTTACGTAGATTTCGAAAATCTATCAGTTGATGTCAAGGAAGCTACAGGTTTTTCTTAACCTTCGAACATATGGTACGATACAGAACCTTTAATAAAATGAATAAAGTGCAGCATTTCCGAATTGGATTCATAGTCGTTTTTCAGAATTTCAGAAAAATACATTTTTATTCCCAAAATTGAATGCATAGTCGTTTTTCTCACAAGCGGTTAGACAAACAAATAAGTATATACCAAAGTTGTGTAAAATTACCAGATCTACAATTCTTGTCTGATAGACTTTTCATTTCAGATCAACCGTTACGCTCTTGAAAATTCGGAATAACTATATTTAAAAATGATTTTTGAGTCAAATTGAGTAAATACCATTTTTTCACGAAATGACCTAACCCTTTTTAAAAGACCGCGACATTTCATGTAAATTTATAATGATATACGCAAAAAGCTTCAATTGTTTCGAATGGGTTCGAAACTTTCGATGTCGCTGGAAATGCGTTATTTCACATACGTTTTGCTCTGCAAACTTTTCATTTCAGATCAGCGATTACCCGAAAATTTCAGAAAAATAAATTTTTATTCCCAAAATTGGATTCATAGTCGTTTTTCTCACAAACGGTTAGACATAAAGCAAATAAGTATACACCAAAAATGTGTAAAATTACCAGATTTTCAATTCTTACCTAATACACCTTTCATGTCAGATCGACCGGTATCTTGTAAATTCGGAAAAACTGTATTTAAAATTTTTTTGAATCAAATTGAGTAATTACCATTTTTTCATGAAATGACAGAACCCTTTTTAAAAGACCGCGACATTTCACGTAAATTCTTAAAGGTATATGTAGTTATGCGTAAATAGCACGAATTCTTTCGAATGGGTTAGACCATATTTTATCGCAGGAGCACGAAATTAGGAAACGACCCGCTTGCGGGGGGTTTCCTAACGTGCGAGTGCGCTAAATGTCTTTTAAAACGTGTATTTTATACTATTTTTTCTATTTTGCACGCTTTTTAATGAAAAACATTAATTTATTCAAGTCGCGAGTTATATGCATAAACCAATACTATTAATACACATTCAGCATAATCGTAGAATAAGCATATTGGTATATTTTATAAACATTAATTATTACATGGAAGGTTTTCTAAATAATGATAGGCAGTCTTTAGTCACCAATGTAACAAGTAGGTTAAGAAGTACGAAATAAAACCTTTTTTAAAATATATTCTACTGGTTCAAGTATTTAACTGGCGCTGCGAACAGGATAGTGCTGCAAGTCTCTTTATCGATTGTTCGTTGAGATTTGGCGTATCTTAATACCTTGAGCACTATAACTAGAAGAATTCCGAATACTCCTAGCCGACTCCATTGATCTCTCTATTGTTAAGCATTGAGATTAATAAGAAAAAGGCACAGAAAGAAGAAAGAAACTCCATCGGGTGAAACTCAGGCAAATCTTCAATCTTCGAAGTATCGCCGCGGATCCTAAGATTTCAAGTATTCTTCTGCAAACCAGTAGACTGACATCTGTGTAACAAGTACCGTAAATTGGAACTTTTGTGCAAAAAGTTTATGTGCGTTTTTGTGATAAAACTTGCTAAAAGATGTTCGAATGGTTCTCCCTGATGTTCTTCTTAATGTAAGTAATTACTAAAATTGCCACTGTTGTTATACATGTCTGTTGATCCCAAACAAATTTTTAAAAGTGTTTTAATTTCAAATAGAAAAAGACTAGGCTTAAAGATTCAGAAGAATAAAAATTTATCACTGGCTGAAAAACTAGAAACTTATAAAAATAAATCTAGTATAAATATAAGCGAATTATTTTCAGAATTAAATCTTGCATCTTCTAGTACTGGCCAATCTAGTGATAATATTAATTTAAATTTTGATTTTAATAATACAAGTCCCTCTTCTTCCGAGGAAGAAGAAGTGTTAATTGAACCTTCTGATAGTGATAGTTTAATTAATTTAGATAAAATGGACGTCCTGCGATCTTTTGCAACCATTTTACCTACCTTTTCTGGAAATCCAGAACATTTAGAATCATTTATTTTTTCAATCGACGAATTTCATAATTTATATTATAATGGCGAAGAAATTCAGAAAAAATTTGTTTTAAGCGTTATACGCTCTAAGTTAGTCGAAACGTCTAGAGATTTTATTATGAGTAGACCAGACCTTAAAAACTGGGCCGATATTAAACTAGCTTTAAGAGAAAAATATGGAGATCCAATAGGATACCAAACTTTAATGCAACAACTAAATTATACTAATAGAAATAAAAACGAAAATCTATTAGATTTTGTACAAAGACTAAAATTATTTGTACAAAGAATAAATTCAAAAATTCAGAGTGAAATTATAGATACCAATTCGAAATTAATTTTAACAGCACAAGCTGAGAAAACCGCTGTAATCGTTCTAATGTCAAATGTGCCAGAATCTTTAAAAACGATATTACTTATACACAACCCTAGCAATTTAAATGCTGCCCTTGTACAAGTCACAAATTTTAATCTAATTGAATCCCAAATAAACTTAAAAAATCAGGTAACTCAAAAACCTATTAATCAACATCAAAAATCTATGAATTTTAATCAATCTTTTAATCAAAACGCTCAGTCGCATTTTCACCAAAATGCTCAACAATTTCAACAGCAAAACAATTTTAAACAACCTTTTCCTTCTCAACCAATTCCCGTGCAACCTAGACCCGTAAGACAACATTTTCCCACGAACGCACAAGTTTTTGGAAAGCCCAAAAATGTGTTTGCTCCCCAGAGGAACCTTAATCAAAGACTTTGGCCAAAACCTACCCCGATGTCCGTCCAGTCCGCGGGACCTACTCGAATAAATCAACTAGCCCAAAATAGGCCTTATTATAATCATTTTCAACCTAGCGGTCCTAGGAATTTTGCATCCCAAGAACTAACAAACTTACAAACAAACCACGAACACTCAGAGGACCAAAACTACGAAGAGTATTGCGACAATTATTATGATAATCAAGACATGCCCAATGTGCAAGAAGAAAATATTCTCCTTAGCCCCCATCAGGAGGAATTTAATGCAGAAAATCAAAATTTTCACGAATTAGCCTCTACCGACCAATTAACTTAAACAATATAGGTCAAAAAATCGAATTGCCTTATTTCTTTTTACCAGAAATGCAAATTTCCGTTTTAATTGACTCAGGAGCCTCCGAATCAATTATTAACCCAAATATAGCCAAATTATACCCTGATTTACTATTTTACGAGCCTTTTGAAGTAACAGCGTGCAAAAGGACCTATCGTGAAAACACCAATATTAAAATTCCTCTTTTGCAAGAAATAGGAATTAATTTACCCTTAAAAATGCGTGTTCTTAATTGGCACCATGATTTTGATGCTCTTTTAGGAACAAAAGATCTTAAAAACCTAAATGCTATTTTAGATTATCAAAATAGGTGCTTGACACTTCAACAAAATAAAAAACTAAAATTTTCACTCGCTTACAATAAACCTCTCTCTAAACCTGTTGAAAATTTAAATAGTAACGCACTAATAATTCCAGTAAATCTCGAAAGCGGAGACGCTATATTACCTTCGTTTCAAATAAATAACCAAGTAGTAATTCCTGATAGTTTAATCACAGTTAAGAATGGATTTTGTAAAATTCCTAATCCACTTCCCAGACATAACATAAAATTCGATCACAGAATGAGAGTTATTCCCAAAGAACACTTTGAGATAACTAACCCACCGACAGATAACACCTCGTTTCAAGTTTCTAAACAATTACGTTTAAATCACTTAAATGATTTGGAAAAAAGTAAAATAATACCTCTATGCCACGAGTTCAAGGATATTATGTATTATGAAAACTGCGATCTAACTTTTACTAGCCAAACGAAACACTATATACGAACTACAAACGATCGTCCCATATATGCTAAATCCTTTCGCCACCCTCCTGCTATGCTGCCCGAAATTCAAAATCAAATTCAAAAACTTCTAGACAATAAAATCGTCCGACCCTCTATATCCCCTTATTCTGCCCCGGTTTGGATTGTCCCAAAGAAGGCCGACGCTTCTGGCAAGCAAAAATTCAGACTTGTCATCGACTACAGAAAACTCAATGAAGCCACTATCGAGAATAAGTACCCACTGCCAAGAATAGAAGAAATTCTAGATAACCTTGGAAAATGTACATACTTTACCACCCTTGACCTAGCCCAGGGTTTCCATCAAATTGAGATGAGCACTGATTCCATAGAAAAGACGGCATTTACCGTTAATAACGGGCATTTTGAGTATTTAAGAATGCCCTTCGGTTTTAAAAATGCCCCCGCCACATTCCAGAGAATGATGGACGAGATTCTAAGAGAATATCTGTACAAATTCTGCTTTGTTTATATGGACGACGTGGTCATCTTTTCGAAGTCCCTTCCTGAACATATTGACCATATTAAGAAGATCTTTAAAAAATTCCGAGAAGTTAACCTTAAAGTGCAATTGGATAAATCAGAGTTCTTATCCAAAGAAGTAGCCTTTCTTGGTCACATAATCACCCCTGAAGGCATAAAGCCAAATCCTTGCAAAATAGAAGCCATCAAAAGATATCCATTGCCCAGATCCACCAAAGAAATTAAATCATTTTTAGGCCTCATCGGTTACTATCGAAGGTTTATAAGAAACTTCGCTAAAACAACTTTCCCAATAACGAAATGTCTGAGAAAAGGTCACGAAAAACATATTGGCAACCAGGAATATCAAGAAGCCTTTTTAAAGTGCAAAGAATTACTTACCAACTCCCCTGTCCTCCAATATCCAGATTTCGCTAAACCTTTTAAATTGACTACCGATGCCTCAAATATAGCCCTTGGCAGTGTACTTTCTCAAAACGAGCATCCCATTGCGTATTATTCCAGAACCTTAAATTCTGCCGAACGAAACTATTCGACCATAGAAAAGGAGCTTTTGGCAATAATAGAATCTACAAAACACTTCCGACCCTATTTATACGGCCAAAAATTTGTGATAGAAACAGATCACAACCCCCTTGTCTGGTTATCCAAAATAAAGGAACCTAATTCACGGCTTATTCGTTGGAAGTTAAAATTGGAGGAATTCAATTTTGAAATAAAATATAAAAAAGGAAAGGAAAATGCAGTTGCCGATGCTCTTTCACGTATCGACATAAATATCTTAGAAAAAAGCGACTCAATAGCTCCCAACGCTGATAACACTGTAGCCAACCTCGCCGAATTTGATCTTGCCGACTTTGCCCTTAACGAACGATATAACGACGTCATAGCCGAAAACATCGACCTACCTAAACCCAGAGAGAACGATATAGATTCGAATGCCACAGTACATTCCAACAACGACACTGAAGGCAAGTACCTTCCCATTTCCGAACTACCCGTAAACTATGCATCCACACGGTTAATTATAGACTTTGGAAATAAATTCCTGCATAAATACACGAAACCATTTAAAAAGAATCATCATCTTGTTCGAATTGAAAGAGATAAACTCCCAGATCATTTAAGTAAAATCTTAAAGGAAATAATTAGACCTGACATACTTTTTGTTTTATACATCCCCAATTCTGATTTGAAACAAGAATTTCAAAAATATGTTGCCGAAAATCTAAATTCTTCCGCAAAACTTCAAATATCGAATATTTATTTAACAGATATCGAAAACCAAGAACAACAAAAAGATATTATCTCCGAATATCATCAGAAGAATCATAACGGCATAACGGAAACATATAACCAACTAAAACGAAAATATTATTGGCCTCAAATGCGCGAGACAATAACCACTCTAATTAATACTTGCGAGATCTGCTTACAAAACAAGTATGAAAGACACCCGTATAAAATAAATTATGAAGGCCCATTGCTAGCGGAAAAACCATTTAATACCCTACACCTTGATATATTCCAATTTTCAAATTGTCAGTTTTTAACTATTGTAGATTCTTTCTCTAAATACGCGCAAGCTTACTACGTTTCTGACAGAAATGCAACCACAATAGTTAACAAATTAAGGCATTACTTTTCCCACCATAATACCCCCAAGAAGATTGTCGTAGACCAAGGATCCGAATTTAAAAACCGCTTATTCCAAGAATTTTGTCAACTCTTTTATATAGAATTACACTACACCACGCCTGGTAATTCAACATCTAATAGTATAGTAGAAAGATTACATTCTACGCTTTTAGAAAAGTTGAAAACTCAAAAAATGAGAAATCCTGAAGAAACTCCCCAGAACCTAATGATTTCAGCCGTGTTAGTATATAATCAAAGCATTCATTCCACGACAGGTTTTTCACCTTTCTCTTTATTATACGGACCCTATTTTAATGAACCAAACATAAACAATGACTTGACCATATATGAACAATACAATGAGAAACGAAAAAACGAACTAATCCCGTTTCACAAAAAAGTATTTGAAGAAACTCACAAAAATCAAGCTAAAAATACCCAAAAACAAAATGAAAACGCTAGTTCTATTCCCGAATTAAAAGAAGGACAAACCATCTATAGGAAAAACCCCTATAGAAACAAAATGAACCCCTCTTTTATTCCCACCAAAATAAAGACTCTCAACAAAAACACTTACACCGGACTTTCTAAGAAAAAACAAGTTACCGGTCATTTTAGAAAAATTAAGAGATTAAGGAAAAATCCTTTATCTTTTCAGCCTAAACCAAACCCTCAGGATCAACCCTCTACAAGTAGATCCCCTACCGAATAATGGATACTATGCCGAAAAATTAGCACCCGCAATGGTCTTAAATCATTATCATCATACACATGTATATTTTAATCTTACTAGTATTAAGTACTCTTTAACCGAGCTAACATCTAATATGTATATATTTAATCGTTTTTCAAATAAGTATAATAACACAATACAATCGCTTCTCCTGCAGGCACATAAGGAATTAAATAACACATATGATTCATATGTAAAATTAAGTTCATTTAACTCATTACCTCGTAGGAAACGCGGATTAATAAACTTTCTTGGAAGTTACATAAAGTTCATTACAGGTAACTTAGACAATGACGACTTAGAGAATATAAACCAACACATGCAAATTTTGAAGAATAATCAAATTAATTCTATGCATAAGATCAATGAACTAAGTTCATTCGCCGGACAGGTAACTGCTCGATTTCAAGAAAATGTAAATATTATAAATGAAAATTCAAAGAAACTTAAAGCCAATGTAGACATTTTAAACGACACTATTATGCTTCTAGCGGAAATGCAAAATCAGCTTTCGCAAATAAGAAATATACACTCTTATTTAGAAACACTTTTGCGGACTCTAACATTTGCTCATTTAGAAAGCCTAGATCTTGAGATTTTAAACACACAGGAAATAAAAGAAATTTGGAAATATTTAGAACATCAATATCCAAAAAATTTATTATGGCCTATAAAGCACATAACAGAACTCACGCTAATTTGCAAAACCGGACTAATTTTATCGGATGACATGGCAATTAAGATCCCCATTTTTGAAGCAAAACCATGTAATTTACAAATGATATATCCCATTCCTACATCTAATAATACGATATTAATTAGCCCTAGCAAGTACTATTGCAATAATTTATGGTATACAAAGTGTTCAGAAATTAATACGAAATGGATATGTATTAATCCTATAATTAATGGCTGTAACTTATTGACAGATTGTACTATTGCAAGAATAAGTAACAATTATCAGGTTCATACATTAACCTATCATAAGGCCCTTTTATTTTGCACAAAAAACCCTGAAACTATTTTTGAAAATTGTTTTCAGTTTATTAAACATAATTTAACAGGGTGTTCATATATTCGGAGCCAATGTGATATAATTATTAATCAATATAAATATACTTTACAATCAAATGGTATAAGCATTAAAAGCACTGAAGTTCAGAAATCTGTATTAGACTCAAATCTTTCTCTGAATTTGCAACTTAAGCACTTAGAATATCCTGAAAAAATCCAGGAAGACCTTAGGGAACCCGTAGTATTTAAGGACTTTGTTTCAGAAAAAACTCATGTAATTAGTACCTTTTTATTATCCCTTATATCTGTATTCATTTTTATGCTAGTTATATATTTATGGCAAAAGAAACATAAATCGATTCCTCTGAAGACTCTACAGGACATCATCAACGAGGACGTTGAAGAATCTTAAGGGAGGAAGAGTTATATGCATAAACCAATACTATTAATACACATTCAGCATAATCGTAGAATAAGCATATTGGTATATTTTATAAACATTAATTATTACATGGAAGGTTTTCTGAATAATGATAGGCAGTCTTTAGTCACCAATGTAACAAGTAGGTTAAGAAGTACGAAATAAAACCTTTTTTAAAATATATTCTACTGGTTCAAGTATTTAACTCGCGATCAAAAGTTGGACGTCCATCTTGTCACTTTTGACGTCTGTATTATTAGGAATCCCATTCAAAACGGTGACGAAATTTTTGCTAGCGAGCCTTGGCATTGAACAATTCTGTTAATATCATAGTAGTCAGTCAATAAAAGTAGTGTCGAAAGATCTTCTTTTCGACAGAGCTTCTTTTCGACACTACTTTGCGTATCGAAAAGACTTCCTTCCTTATGGTACCAAAATAGAAAAATCATTTTTAAATACAGTTTTTCCGAATTTACAAGAGAACGGTTGATCTGACATGAAAAGTGTATCAGACGAATTGTAGATCTGGTAATTCTACACATTTTTGGTATATACTTATTTGCTTTATGTCCTACCGTTTGTGTCAGAAAAACGACTATGAATCCAATTTTGGGAATAAAAAAGTATTTTTCTGAAATTTTCGAGTTATCTCTGATCTGAAATGAAAAGTTTGTACAAGCAAAACGTATGTCATCTAAAAAGTAAACTTTTTTCTTTAATACGTTTCGATGTGGCACTAATAGTTTCGGAAATAATTAATTTTGTTCAAGGTCCTGTATCGTACAATATGGTTAAGGTTAAGAAAAACCTGTAACTTCCTTGACATCAGCTAATAGATTTTAGAAATCTACGTAAAATTTCGAATCTCTCATGTAGATGCCATGCGTTCGGCATGAAAATAACCAGAAACGTCTGGTCTTGCGTTTTCTCAGCCTAAATATGCGAAACAACGAATTTCCACGTTTTATAAGCAAGACGTCGAAAGTTTCGAACCCATTCGAAAGAATTGAAGCTTTTTGAGCATAACTACGTATACCTTTTTACGTGAAATATCGCGAAAATGGGATCGGTAATTTCGTGAAAAAATGGTAATTACTCAATTGGCATCAAAAATCATTTTTAAATACAGTTTTTTCGAATTTACAAGAGAACGGTTGATCTGACATGAAAAGTGTATCAGACGAATTGTAGATCTAGTAATTGTACACATTTTTGATATATACTTATTTGCTTTATGTCTAACCGTTTGTGAGAAAAACGACTATGGATCCAATTTTGGGAATAAAATAGTTATTTGTGTATTTAGAGCGCAAAGTAACGGATTGCCGCTTAAGAAAGAATGTTACTGCGCGACGCGTAGCGTAGCGCATTAATCTTTCGAAATCTTACTTTGCGCTCGAAAAACACACAGAACTTTTTTCTACAGCCGCATTTTTTAAATTAAATGCAGATTTTTCTCTATACTTATTCTGAAATTTGCAAATGACTGTCAGTTTTCACATATTATGTTCGGGCTTCGGGCATATTTAGAACAGGAGTGCCAGCAACAAACTGTAACAAACGCACTACTGTCATTTATTTATCTTAGGTTTCCATGGCCATTCAGCACACTAGACGGAAAAAGTGAGAATTTCCTTTTCCATGTTCGCGCTAGAGCGCAAAATAAGGATCCACGGCATTCGTCGATTTGCCGATTTCATTTGAATTTAATATTTAATTATTTCGCGCGTGGCTGTAGAAAAATGTATTTTTCTGAAATTTTCGGGTAATCTCTGATCTGAAATGAAAAGTTTGCACAAGCAAAACGTATATCATCTAAAAAGTTAACTCTTTTCTTTCATGAGTGTCGATGTGGCGTTAAACTAAAAATACGAACAGTTAAAACAGAACTCGTGGTTTCTGGAATAAACGATAACACTTCTTATGCGAATGAAAAATGCGAAATTCAAATAAAATCGACAAATAATGGTCATCATACGTTTAATTTAACTTGTTTTGTAATTGACAAAATATCAAGTTCTTTACCCGATACGTTTATAACCCCTTCTAAAACTTCTGTATGCAATTTTAAATAAAATATTTCCGTGCAGGAACAGTTATCTAAGTTTTGGGAGGTAGAAGAAATATCTTCCAAAGTTTCTCTTCTCTCACCCGAAGAAGAACTTTGCGAAAAGCATGGCTGCGAAAATAATAAAATTAAAATAATTAAGATTTCGTACGCATTCAATCGTTCTCTCCAGCGACATCAAAATGATGTACCGTCAAGTCTTAATTAATCCAGCGCAACGTAGTTTGAAAAAAATTGTATGGCGATCAAATCCTAACGAGCATCTTAAAGCCTACAAGTTAAACACGGTAACATAAGGTACAGCGGCAGGCTCATTTCTAGCTATTCGCTGCCAAATATAGCGCCTATAATTCGGAACAACTTGTATGTTGACGATCTTCTTACCTGTGTTGATTCACTAGATGAAGCTAAATACGTTTGTGAAACTATTTCCAAGGTATATCTGAAACGCGGTTTTGAGCTCAGAAAATGGAAATCAAACAACCCTGAGGCGATAAGCGGACTACACACTGAAATGTTCGAAAGTTCTATAGACTTTTCTTCGAGTCAAGATCATTCAAGTAAAATTTTAGGTCTTTCGTGGTTGTGCGATTCTCATTTTTTAGTATACAAAATTTCAATACCGAAGGAACATAATAAAATTACCAAACGAACAATATTGTCACGCATCGCAACCATCCCTGTATCATCATAGCTAAGGTTATTTTATAGAAGTTGTGGGAAGAAAAATTAAGCTGGGAGCAAATATTGCCAAACAATATTTTCCAAAGTTGGTTAGAATTTTCAAAAGAGCCAAATTGTTTAAACGAATTGCAGCAATTGTTTGAACGAATTGCGGCGAGGCAGATTCTACCTTGCATGGATTCGCCGACGCGTCCGAAACTAGTTATGGCGCATGCGTGTATGTACTTTCAAAAAACACGAAGAACGAATTTAAAGAGAACCTACTTTGCGCAAAATCGAAAGTTGAACTTGACTATACCAAGACTTGAACTATGCGCGGCTGTTACTTTGTCAAAACTTATTATAAAATTTGTAAATTTTATTGACGTCAAATTTGATAACATTTACTGCTGGTCAGATTCGACGATTGTATTAGGTTGGTTACGCACTTCACCGAACCTTCTAAAACCATTCGTTAACAATCGCGTGGCCGAAATACAAAAATTAACGGAGTCATTTTTTTGGAATCATGTATCTACTAGCGACAACCGTGCCGATTTGGTCTCCAGAGGCGTACGCCCAAAGAAATTATTAAAAGGTGATTTATGGTGGCATGGTCCCAAGTGGCTATTCAATCCTGATATGATCCGATATGATGCGATGATTTGCCCGGAAAAAGAAACCCTACTTTCGCCGAAACGTTTCCATTTGATCGTTTTTCAAGCTTACTTAAATTAAAGCGACTAATTTTTCATTACGAGCATGAAGCTTTACTGCACGCAGGGCCTCAGTTATTATTATCACATATTCGAGAAACATTTTGGCCCATTGCAGGTAGAAATCTAGCTCGAAAGGTTTTTAGAGATTGTATTAAATGTGCCAGGCATCGTAATCTCACTGTTCAACCTATTATGGGTGTTTACCCTCTTCGGCCTCTCCGCGAGTACAACCAACGTTGCCATTTTCAACAGTAGGTGTCGATTATGCCGGGCCGCTTATAATGAAGGATAGGCGTGGACGCGGTTGCAAACGTATAAAAGGTTGGATTGCTTTTTCATATGTTAGCACGCGAGCTATCCACTTAGAATTGGTCAGATTGGTCTTATCATTGAGTACTGAGGACTTTCTTCAAGCTTTTTATCGCTTTAACCCAAACTAACCCAAACTTCAATATCTAATATTGGAATCACATGGCACTTTATTCCCACTAATTCGCCAAATTTCGGGGGGCTTTGGGAGTCAGGGATCAAAAGTGTTAAATTACATCTAAAACGAGTATTGGGGAATCAGATTTTGTTTCTTAAAGATTTTGAAACTTTGCTGATCCGCGTGGAAGCAGTGGTACATTTAAGGCCAATTTCCCCATTAACCTCTAACTCTGAAGATCTTACCGCCCTTTCACCGGCCCATTTTTTAATTGGTCGCCCTATACTGAAAATACCATATGCATGCGTGAGCAGTGTTCCTGACAACCGTCTATCGCAGTTTGAAGAAATCCAAAAACTATATGAGTTTTTTTGGAGAAGATGGAGTCTCGAGTATGTTAGCGAGCTTCAGAGAAGAGTCCGTTGGAAAACCAGTGTAGGTGCCCTAAAGGTTGATCAACTCGTTCTAGTCAAAGATAACAATCAACCACCAATAAAATGGCGACTTGGAAGACTCCTAGAGTTATTTCCCAAACGTGACGAGATTTGTTGCGAAGCGACAATTAAAACGATAGATGGCATAATATCCAGAGCAGTTGGAAGACTATGTCCTCTTCCCGTTGAAAGTTAGTCCTTTCAAGGCCGGGGGAATGTTTACGCCAATGAATGCGCCTTCCCGTCTTCAAAATTATGTCAGATGCCAGGGAGCCGACAACCGAAGTGACAAGAGCGGACCAGCAACCTGAAAAAGCCTGAGAGCGGGTGTCTAGCTGTCATAATAATTTTTTTATATTGATTCATTTTTTCTATTTTATGTACTAGTTGAAAAATATAACTAAAAGTTTGTCATTAATCAGTGCATTAATCAATACACGAAACAAATTTTGTTCAAGGTCCTGTATCGTACAATATGTTCGAAGGTTAAGAAAAACCTGTAACTTTCTTGACATCAACTGATAGATTTTCGAAATCTACATAAGATTTCAAGTCTCTTATGTGGGATTACATGCGTTCGCATGAATATGACCGGAATCGTCTGATTTAGCGTTTTCTCAGCCTAAATATGTGAAATAACGCATTTCCACGTTTTATAAAAACAAGACGTCGGAAGTTTCGAACCCATTCGAAAGAATTGAAGCTTTTTGCGCATAACTATATATATCGCGCATATATCTTTATAAATATCCATGAAATGTCGCGGTCTTTTAAAAAGAGATCGGTCATTTCGTGAAAAAATGGTAATTACTCAATTGGAATCAAAATAGTATATTAAGATACTAGTTTTAAAAGACCATATTTTATCGGACGAGCACGAAATTAGGAAACGACCCGCTTGCGGGGAGTTTCCTAACGTGCGAGTGCGCTAAATGTCTTTTAAAACGTGTATTTTATACTATTTTTTCTATTTTACACGTTTTTTAATGAAAAACATTAATTTATTCAAGTCGCGATCAAAAGTTGGACGTCCCTCTTGTCATTTTTGACGTCTGTATTATTAGGAATCCCATTCAAAACGGTGACGAAATTTTTGCTAGTGAGCCTTGGCATTGAACAATTCTGTTAATATCATAGTAATCAGTCAATAAAAGTAGTGTCGAAAAGAGTTTCTTTTTGACACTACTTTGCGTATCGAAAAGACTTTTAAATACAGTTTTTCCGAATTTACAAGAGAACGGTTGATCTGACATGAAAAGTGTATCACGAATTGTAGATCTGGTAATTCTACACATTTTTGGTATATACCTATTTGCTTTATGTCTAACCGTTTGTGAGAAAAACGACTATGAATCCAATTTTGGGAATAAAAAAGTATTTTTCTGAAATTTTCGAGTAATCTCTGATATGAAATGAAAAGTTTGTACAAGCAAAACGTATGTCATCTAAAAAGTAAACTTTTTTCTTTAATACGTTTCGATGTGGCACTAATAGTTTCGGAAATAATTAATTTTGTTCAAGATCCTGTATCGTACAAAATGTTCGAAGGTTAAGAAAAACCTGTAACTTCCTTGGCATCAGCTAATAGATTTTTAGAAATCTACGTAAAATTTCGAATCTCTCATGTAGATGCCATGCGTTCCGCATGAAAATAACCAGAAACGTCTGATCTTGCGTTTTCTCAGCCTAAATATGCGAAACAACGAATTTCCACGTTTTATAAGCAAGACGCCGAAAGTTTCGAACCCATTCGAAAGAATTGAAGCTTTTTGAGCATAACTACGTATACTTATTTGCTTTATGTCTAACCGTTTGTGAGAAAAACGACTATGGATCCAATTCTGGGAATAAAATAGTTATTTGTGTATTTAGAGCGCAAAGTAACGGATTGCCGCTTGAGAAAGAATGTTACTGCGCGACGCGTAACTTAGCGCAGTAATCTTTCGAAATCTTACTTTGCGCTCGAAAAACACACAGAACTTTTTCTACAGCCGCATTTTTTTAATTAAATGCACATTTTTCTCTATACTTATTCTGAAATTTGCAAATGACTGTCAGTTTTGACATATTATTATGTTCGGGCTTCGGGCATATTTAGAACAGGAGTGCCAGCAACAAACTGTAACAAACGCACTACTGTCATTTATTTATCTTAGGTTTCCATGGCCATTCAGCACACTAGGCGGAAATTGTGAGAATTTCCTTTTCCATGTTCGCGCTAGAGCGCAAGATAAGGATCCACGGCATTCGTCGATTTTGCGATTTCATTTGAATTTAGTATTTACTTATTTTGCACGCGGCTGTAGAAAAATGTATTTTTCTGAACTTTTCGGGTAATCTCTAATCTGAAATGAAAAGTTTGCACAAGCAAAACGTATATCATATAAAAAGTTAACTCTTTTCTTTAATGAGTTTCGCTGTGGCGCTAATAGTTTAAGAAATATTGCCCTTTATTAATTTTGTTCAAGGTCCTGTGTCGTACAATATGTTCGTAGGTTAAAAAATACCTGTAACTTCCTTGACATCAGC
>MU187906.1:73201-90510 GCA_016904865.1 Pissodes strobi | reverse complement strand
CAATTTAAGTTTGATGGTAACGACTAGTGGATTGTGGTCCGACTTAATGTCTGCACTTGGGTGTGTTTTGGCCGGTTTTACCGATTTTCTGTATCTTTTGTTGATTAGGATATAATCGATTTGATTTCTGATCACGTGGCCAGGGGAGTCCTGCGATGATCTCCAGGTATATAATCGCCGTGGCGGTAGTTTAAAAAATGTGTTAGTAACTACCAGTTGTTCTTCTATGGCAAAAGTACTTAGTCGGTCTCCTCGATCGTTGCGTTCTCCCAGTCCGAAAGGTCCTATCACTTCCCCGCACCTTCCTTGGCCAATTTTGGCATTGAAATCTCCAATATGAAGGCCTCAAACATGGACTCGCACATCATTTGTTTCAATAAACTCGTCAATTGAATAACTTACTTTTTTAAGTAAGTATGATTTGAGCAGATTTCAAAAACGCCCAACGAATCCCTGGCAGAACCACTAGGAGAATGGGAAGAGGGATATTATTCACCTGTCTAGTAATATAAGGCCACTGATGGTTAGAGGACGACACTGTGTTCTGGAGTGGGCTTTATTGAGATTTCTGGCAGCTCTTTTTTGCAGAACAAAAACTGATTTGAAGAGATAATCCAAACACGCGCTTCAAAATGCAAGTGCATATCTTAGTTATGATTCTACCATCGCAAAGTATCCATTTTTAGCAATAACTTCTCCCAATTTCCGAAAAGTTGCCCCAATAGCGTAGAAACTAGATGAAAATTTATTATTTAATTTCATTAAGTGATGACGAAATTTTAATATATGGTCAATTATTAAACCAAGAGATTTAGAGTTCTCGACAATGTCCAGTGAATTGTCGTCAAAAACCAGGCTCTCTGCACTACAATGAAAACCAACAATATGAGTCTTTGACATATTAAGGCAAAATTGATTGGAATCGTACCACCGCTTTATTTTCAGAAAATCAGACGTGACATCACTGGCTAGCCGCTCAGGATCCCCGTTGCACCATAGAACGGTCGTGTCATCGGCAAACAAAGTAAAATGTTCCTGATCTTAATTTTAATGGGGTCAATTATGTATATAAGGAGCAATAAAGGACCAAGGACCGATCCCTGCTGTACACCACAATTCACTAGTCACCCGCCAGGTGACACACCATTCAGATGTACATCTTGAACGCGATACGAAAGATAACACTCAAAACCACCTAAGCGCTACACCCCTAGCGCCATAGACTGAGAGCTTTTGCAACAGTATTTTGTAACTCACACAATCGAATGCTTTGGATAAGTCACAGAAACTTGCTGCTGTTGCTTCTTTTTTGGAATAGCTCTGATAGAAAGTCAAACATAGCATGAGAGGTGTTCATGCACGATAGGAAACCAAACTGACCATGGTGAAGTATTACCTGATCCTTGAGAAAGCTCAAAAGTCGTTCCTTTACCAGCCTTTCTATCAATTTGCATAATGTCGACAAAAATTAAATGGGTCTATAGTTAGATGGAATGGAAAGATCGCCTCCCTGGTGAAGAGGGATTATTTCTCGGATTACTTCTACCGTCTTAAGACATGAAGGAAATGAGCCCGATTGAAAGAATAAGTTAATTACGTCGGAAAGAGCCTGAACAGCGACCCAAGGGAGTTTTTCCAACGTTTGAAGTGAGATTCCATCATTATTAGTCGCATTTTTGTTTTTCATTGATTGTACTGAGAATTTAATGGGATGTAGTTGGAAACAGGTAAAATAAATTTGAAATTCCAATATCAGATAGAAATATTAGAGGATCGGAATAAATATTTTCAGTTAGGTTGCATGCAGCGGAACAGAAGTAATCTTTCAGCAATATCATTGACAATTGACTAAGTTTTACGGTGCCTAGTGGTAGATCATTGTAAACGTTTAGAATAGTAGAGCCTCTTCTCAGCTCGGAAAACAGATCTATAAATCCTGCGATACCTAAAGAAAAGCGACAGTACCAACTGATTATTGGGGTAAAAATATTTAAGAAGACTCAGGAATCTTAGATTGGATGCAGATTTGCGAATCCCAGAAGTTAACCGCTTTTTGCGATCCACATGTGTCATTTCCATTGGGCGCACTAGAAAACATTTGTCAACCAATCCAGATAAAGCAGAGTGAAATGCAGTAAGCGGGTCCCGCTCCTGGAACACGTAATTCCAGTTTAAAGATTGGCAGGTAGTCAAAAAAAAACAAAATTCTTTGCGCTATAAATTCTACCCAATTTTCTTTTAGTTACAGTGAAGTTAGACCTGTTGGGAATCCTAGCCAGAACGGCGTTATGGTCAGAGTTTGTTTGTTAAGTTCAGTCAAGAAAATTGGGTAAATGTAAACACCAACAAACAAAAAAACACTGAATTCCAGTCATTTACAAATCCTTAAAAGAATATTATTTTAAATCTATAAACTCTTATGGCAATACTTACCTTTAAAAGAAAAAAATCACCAACACATTTCACTACCAATGCCAAAAGGAAAAATGAAAATTTTGAAGAACACTCGACGAATGATTAAAAATCGGCGGCTGGCAACAAAACTCGTAATTCCGCCAATAGAAGGAGGGGAACCTTGAAGAAAACTAGGAATATTCGAAAGTAGCGGCAAATTTAAATCAGTTTTGAACCGCGTTTACAATTGCCCCTGTTTACATTTACCCCACTTGACCCTATAATAGTAGTTCTAAATTATTTGAATAAAGAATTTTGGAAAAAATAAAGTTTTCTTGTGGCTCCAGTTTCAGTTATTCATTTTTTTTTCTAAAAATGTAAGGGAAGCCGTTTTCTAGATAAACATGACAGTAACCGTGCGTGTATCATGGATCATAGCCTTCATTTACAAAGAGAATCTCATATCCCATCTCAAAAAAGTAAAAAATAAATTAAGGATCTACATTGTGTCTATTGCACTTTTTTTTCCATCGTCAGAACTATGAAGTCTGCAAGCTCAAAGCATGTTAGGTAAGTATAATTATATTTGACCACATGCTACTAGCCAGACTTGATGTGGTATTAATTTTTTCGCCCTGTATAAGACGAAACGTATTCTAGCCTCCCCCGGTACGCGTATGCCATTTCCGAAAATTTTGCTAACTCACATTAGGTAATTGCCATCTACGTGTCTGCGGTATACGAAACAAACGCGAATTAACACATAGATCACGCAGGGCTCAGATAATTCATTAATTAAGGGGGATTTCCAAGTTCAATGCCGGCTAGCTGTAGAATGCGCACAAATCATTCGATAGGGGAAACACGCGGTCCATCTGGTATGTCGTTGTGTGTTTTGGGACGCCATTGCTGCTACATCGCTATGCTGCGAATTGTGCGTAAAGGGTTGGCTTATTATTTTTATTGGGCGTCGCGTCGTTAGGGGAATTACTGCAATGGATCGATTTGCTTTAAGAAGTACGCTAAGTTGATGTGAATGTTGTTAGATAATACAAATTCTCAGTTAGTAAAGCGGTGTCTTTGAGAACCGCCAAATTTTCCTCAATTTTCCACTCATTGATTTAGAATTTGCGCGCAGTTTTTCCCCTAACTGGAACCATATCCTCCTGGTATTGGCTTTCTGCATCCAATCTCTACCAGCGGTACTCTTATTGTCATCCATCCATCTCATAGGTGGTCTTCCTTGTGGACGCTTGTGTGGCCTCGGTCGCCATTGTAAGACTCTCTTCGTCCATCTATTATCCTTGAGTCGTGCTATAGGGCCTGTCCATTTCCATTTTAATCTAGATATTCTTTCAATCACATCTGACACCTTCGTTTTTTGCCGTATCCATTCAGTCGTATTTCTGTCTGTCAGTCGTTCTCCCAACATACTTCTTTCCATGGCTCTTTGTGCAGTTCAAAACTTAGATGTTGATTTGGCGGTTAGTGTCATTGTCTCTGTCCCATACGTAAACACCGGTAGTACGCACTGATCGAAGACTTCCGCTTTCATGTACATAGGAATTGATTTGCTCTTAAGGATATCTTTGAGTTTACCAAACGCTACCCATACCATCGCTATTCGGCGGCTTACCTCAGCTGTCTGGTTATCTTTACCCAACATGATCTTGTGACCTAGGTAAATGTAGTGTTCTACATTCTCCACCGGCAACTGCTCGTTTTCTGTTGGAATATTGGCCATTATTTTGGTTTTCCCATGTTCAATCGCATCCCTACTTTGGCCGACTCTTCTCTTAGGCTCTCCAGCATATTGGTCAGCTCCAGGGTTTCCGCAATAAGTACCACATCACCTGCAAATCTCAGGTGGTTGAGTCGTTCACCATCTACATTAATTCCCTTATCTGTCCAAGTAAATCGCTTAACGGCATAATTACTGATCATAAATTAGGTGACAAATAATGTTCTCATACACAAATATGTTTCACGTTAAGACTTCACTTGTATATAAAACCCTTTGCATTTTAGCGTTTTAGAATCAATTTAAAATATGAAAACTAGCTAGACATTGTTTTTTTGCATTTTGTCATAGAAAAATATAAATTAGTTTTGAAAATTCTCGAGGTTATTAAATTTTTGCATAAGTACAAGATTCCCATTTCGCATCCCGTGCATAATAATTCTCATTGCATATACAGTCATGCAAGTGGCAGCATATCATACCCTGCACATCGATTAAACAAACATGGCAAATTGATATTTTGCGTAGTAATTAAAATATTGTTCTTTAAATGTTCACTAATAATTTCCTTGATGCATGTCCAGCAGTTTATTAAGCAGGAAGACAGTTTTTGTGTATTTCTTTAATATGCAACCCAAAATGCTAAATGCTGCATTTGAAAACTAAAGTAAATTCAGGTCCAAACTAGCAGGCAATCCTCTATCTGCAGTTCAGTATGTTAATGAAAATTTACAGTCGGCCATACACAGAGAACAAGTAATTTGTCCACGTTTAATCATCCATAAAGGCATGGACGTCTAAATAGTGGAGATCAAGGAAGACGGATTGACAAAAGCGCTCTGTTGCCGCAAGGTAAACTTTATAGGTTTACTGTAGTCATTAATGCAATAATGGAAATTGAGCTGGCAAGCCACAGAAGTGGAAATTACTAATAGTTGTTTGGGACTATGTACTACATCAAACGGAATATAATATGTAGGTATTGCATAGAATAAGGTAAGACGCTAATTATATGTATGTTTTGTGCAAAGCTTAGAAACGCGTGTGTCTATAGAGAGACCAGATGCTTTAATAATAATTTGAAATAGATCTGACATCAATGTGGAAGGACTTCTGATCTCGACACTATCCGACTATAGCAACGCCAGCATGGATTCGGAGAGCAACTCTAGCTTCATTTCTCTACAAATTTGGGAATATCTCTCGAAATAATAAATCGTTATTATTTTTATTCACAACTGTATATGAATTTTAAGTACAGATTAAATCTTGAATTAATTTGTAGTTCATTATATATTGGCCATATTGCATTGTATATTAATAAAGTCTCCAAGTCAATTTCAGGTGAATCGAGTCGTTCGTAACCACGTCTGGTAATAATGTTTTGTCTTTCTATTTTAACAATATTTTATTTGTATTAGTGTCCTCCAGAAAGGGCGAAGAGGGTCATGCATGTGCTTGCCTTATCTAGAAGTAAATATTTGATGTTAAGTAAGTTTTAGGAGCTTGAACTCCAATTTTGTCTCTAGAACCAGCTTGATGGCAACGATATCTCTAGATTCGCACTAAAATAATCTCATTGTTCTTTAATTTACTAAAATATGTACCTGATATGAGTGTAGTGGACCCTAATTCCAGTGCATTCAATATCTTTTCCATGGATCAACTAATTTTTCGTAATTCGATATCTGGACGGTTTGCCTTTGCTTTCCATGAGTTATCTTAGCGAGCGTCAACGCTTTTCGTTGTTTATTTAATTTTTTTATGTTATACAGTTTAGCTGATTATTTATTTTCCTGAAAAGAACTTCGTTTTTAAAGGGTAAATAGAGATGAAAATATCCATGAAAGCAAACTTGCAATGTACCATTTTTAGACAGTTCATCTTACCTTAACTTGTATTTGTTATTTTATGGTAGAAGTTAGGAGGTGTATCGTGGTATAAGTTAGTTTCTGACATCTGCCACCAGAAAATGCCATATTGATTCGGTTTTTGCGGGTTTTCTTTAATGTAACATTCGTTTCCTTAATTAATTTAGTTATGACATTTCATTTCGAGTATCGAATTGTCTTCAGGACTTGACATATTTGTCTTGCGCTGCCGTCATATGTAAGCTGCGTTCTAATAGTACTGCGCACTGACCAAGTAGAAATGGGCACGTCGATCAGCTCTATTAACCATTCTGCCATTTTATGCTAATAAACCGATTTTCTGTTCACCTATTTATCTGACTTGCACCATCTTTATTTATTTATTTATCTATTTATAATGAATTGCCTTAACTAGATATTTGACCTAAAACTAATACAAACTTAACAATATATACATATTGTCACGGCTAGCAACCATCCGAATGTTTTTGTACTACCCTATAGAACTAGCCTTGTCGCGTCTACGTACGAGTAATCGCCGGCCGTGAAGATTCAGGAACTGTGGAATTCTCTCGATGTCCTGGTCGAGAATAATATAGAGTGGCCTCGCTTTTTCCAGAGTATTCGTGATAGATTGTAGATTATATATAAATAGCAGACAGAAAGCGTGTTAAGTTAGTTAATCATTGAGTGTTGAACTGTAAAGATCTAATAGTTGTAAAGTTCTGTGGATCTGTCCTGGAACTGCTACAGACTATTCCCATCAGCCAACAAATGAAATATGACATACTTGTAGCTGCCCTGGAGAGACGATTTGGAGACCATCACAGAAGACAACACTAGCAGGCACACGTAAAGTCCCTACGTCAGAAGCCTGGGGAAAACCTGCAGGCGTTTGAGGCAGACGTTAGACGTCTCATTCAATTGGCCTACCCGGGAGCAACAGAAGAATTTCAAGAGGAACTTACTGTCCAATATTTCGTGGATGGTATAAGAGCTCCAGATACTCAGAAAATGCTACGTCTAGCCAAATTTGATAATAGCCGTGAAGTTTTGGGTAGAGCACTAGAACATCCTGTAACATCTCTAAGCCAACAATCAGGGACATATCTATCCAGGAAGAAAAGCTGGCGAACAGTTGTGAACTAACTGAGATTGACGGTATTTTGAAGAAATTAACCGAAGTTCTTCAGGTCATGGGGAGATTTCGGTGGCCACTAGAAGTTAGGCCATATAACCGAAATGCTATACATCAGTGCTATAAATGTGGCAAGACTGGACATTTCAAAAGAGACTGTCGAGTACAGCTATTCCGGGAGCCACTAGAAATTAGACCATGTAACCGAAATGCTATAAATGAGTGCTATAGATGTGGCAGGACTGCACATTTCAAAAGAGACTGTCGAGTACAAAGATTCCGGGAGCCCCTAGAAGATAGGCCACGTAACCAAAATGTTTCAAATCAGTGCTATATATGTGGCAAGACTGGGCGTTTCAAAAGAGACTGTCGAGTACAACTACGGTCTACATCTACATCCAGAGCTGCTAGCAGTTCAAAGTCAAATCAGGAATATAATATAACTTTAAGGCTAAGCACAGGGAAGGAAGATGGCATAATAATACAGATGCTTTATCCAGATTATAAACATTGCAACTAAAGAAAGATCAGCTTGAGGATAGTGAAGAAGCACTACTGCTAAAAGCTAAAGAAATACGTCAACCAAGACCAAGCTGGAGATATTTCAACAAAGGGAATTACTTTTAAATCTCTGTGGGCTCAGTGGGACTCACTGGTAGTTGAAAATGTACCCCTTAAAGGAGCCTGGGAAAGCGCCGATGGAAAAGTAGTGAAGACGCAGTTAGTGGTACCGAGGAAGAGGATATCGGAAGTCTTGGAAGAAGTACATAATGGAAAGTTTGGTGCTCATCTCGGAGTTTAGAGAACAATTGACAAGAACCGTGACCGATTTTACTGGATCAACTACTGCCAGGATGTGAAATCATGATGCCGCCAGTGTTCAACGTGTGCCTCAAGTCCAGAACCCCAAACAAGATCTAGTGGGAAGATGAAACAGAATGATGTGGGACTACCGTTTGAACGTCTCGCCAGTCACCGAATGAAGGCTCGATATGATCTCCAAGCTAACTCTATGGAATTTCAGATGAATGATAAAGTCTGGTTACTTAATCCACAATGCAAGAAATGAAGATCTCTCAAGCTAACGCCATTATGGGAATTAATGATGTTGTGTATAGAAGAATTAATGATGTTGTGTATAGAATTCAACGTAGCCCCAGAAGCAAACTGAAAGTTATACACCTCGACAGGCTTAAAAACTATCACGGACATGAAGTAGCTGAACAGGACCATCAGGTTTAAGAGGGAGGCAATGTCACGGCTAGCAACCATTGGAATATTTTTGTGCTGCCCTATAGAACTAGCCTTGTCGCGTCTACATATGCGTCATCGCCGGCCGCGAAGATTCAGGAACTGTGGAATTCTCTCGATGCCCTGGTCGAGAATAATATAGAGTGACCTCGCTTCTTCCGGAGTATTCGTGAGAGATTGTAGATTGTATATAAATAGCAGGCAGAAAGCGTGTTAAGTTAGCTAATCATGGAGTGTTGAACTGCAAAGTTATAAGAGAAGTTTATCTTTAATTGTATAGAGTGATAAAGAATAAAGAGAGTATTAGTCGAAAATAGTAAAAGTTGTAATTTTATCAGAACCCACGGGAAAAACGTTACAATATTTACAAATAAATATTGACTAAGTTGGTACCTAACAAGCGTCCACCTAAACCAAAGATAACTAATTAAATGACATGATATTTTAATTCTAAATTATTATTTTAACATTGCACTTTTAATGTTCTTCGACTTCATGTAGTCCTTCCTGGTGGGGGGAGGGGGGGCTGGGCTTTTAGGGTCCTTGTCCTGGATCTCTAGAGCATCACCTCGTGAATCATCTTGTGGATCTTCCTGAATGGCATTTCCTCTATGGTCATCTTTCCTATGTTCCTGGATATTTCTCGCGTCATCGTATACCTGAAGAATTTCGTCGCTCTCTCCTGTATTCTCTGTTCTAGCGGTCTTGTCCCGGCTTCTGTATACAGCTGTTTTCTCATCTTGAAATCACTTGTACCGTCTACAAGTTGTTGGCGCTTTTATATAAATAACCCCCTCTCCCCAATCTCCGGCATTTAAACTATCGCCTAATATGCGAGCTTCGACGATAGTTCGATCTTCCTCTGAGATGAAACTAAATAAATAAAAGTAGAAGAAAAGAGCGTGGCAAAATTAAGAAGGGTGCTTTTCCAACAATGAGTGGCTATTTCTTAGGAGAATATTGTTTGAGTATATAGTGGCGAGGGTTTCAAGAAGCAGGGAGGCTATTATATAAGCTTGTAGAAATACACGGTATGAATATATTAGTTTTTATGAGGTGTTAATTTGGTTTATTCAATAATTTTATTGGTTAATTATTAAATTTGATTATTTCTCTAAAATTTGAAGTATTTTCTTTAAATCTGAGTATCTCTACCAAAAATAGAGCTATCCAGATAATTTTAAAATAATGAATTTTAAAATATCTAGATAGCTAGACAAATTCACAGCGTGTTAACTTAGATCAAGAAAACATCTTTCTGATTCACCTGGTATGAAACGCCTCATCGCAAGCTTTTCTCCATACTTACGTCAGTGTTTTTCTAAAAAGATTACAAAAAAGTGGTGGAACCTTAAATTTGGTCAATATTTAAGGGTGCCCCATTTTAATGCCGTGGGCTATCGACTAAATGTAATATCAAAATTGAAGAATATTTAATTTTACATGTAAAAAAAAATAGAGAATGATGCCAAATAAAACAGAATTTTCTATATGCGTATAATAAAAAATTAATTGAAATAAATTAGGAAATATTTAAGGAGCCAATATTTAAATTTTAATTTTTTTTATGCTTTGAAAAATATCAGATGAGTATTTGAATTTACGTAAGCAGAAATGAATTTTGACAGCAATTTAGTTCCTCTGAGTGGCAGAGTAAATAAATCATAATTTCTTTGTAAACCATAAGGATATCGTACTAATCCTTCTTACAAATTTGCTGTGCAATTTTTCGAATCTTGGTTCTTATATATCAAGTATATAATGCCTTTTTCCTTACACATTTTAGATACCTTTTGCCTGTGTGGGGCATGTGCGGTGAAATTAATTTGAATAAAGCTCAAATATTACATAATAAAATTTTAAAAGTATTGTTTAATTTTGATTGGCTTACAAGTTCTAACACAATTTAGAGAAATCTTACAAATAGAACAGTGCAAACTTGTTTATAAAATCATTAATAATCTGCAAAAATGCAACATAAATATGATGTTTTACCATAATGTGCATGACTGCGAGATCACTAAATAATGTTTATCAGGTTTCCACAAGAGCCAATATAGCTTTGAGAAATCCAATTACAGATTTTTTAGGCAACAGCCCGGACAACATGAAAGGTTTCATTTTAATACCTCATTTTTATTTAAGGTACCTAAAAACTTTTTATTTGCAGCATTATTAATTATTGATTAAGGGTTGTAGGGCGGTTTTAAGTACTTGTTATAATTAAGGAATATTTAAGCTTTGGCTTAAGTTTGGTCGCTTAGTAGGGAACATTGACTTTTAAATAATAGGGAATAATAGTGTTGAGTGAATTGAACACATGGTGTTAGTCTGTTGTGTTCTCAAACGTAGAGGAAATTATAAAAATTAACCCAAACTGGCAATGTTTTCATTTTCAATAGAAGGTGTGTTGAGGCAGCAGTTGGTAAATTGAATTAAGAGAGAAAAAATAATTTGTTCCAAAATACTGAGGTAAGTTCTGTTTTTCTATTTTTATAGGCAGTGGCTAGTCATACATACTGTATTTTTAGTGGCTCGGCCTAACATTACATATGAATGATATTAATTAATTGTGTGATTTGTCTAATTTTTACCTAAAAATGCTTTGCAATATCTACTTACTTTACCCCCTAGGGTGATTGCATTGTATTCAATGACCGTCTTGGCCGAAGTCTTGGTCTAACGCAGGCAATTAAAGTAAAAATATATTTTAGGTGTGCGAAATCCACTTTAGGCGCAATGAAATTGAAAGGGCCACAATCCATATTATGGAATCTACGGATTATTTTTTAAACAAAACAAAAACTGTTATGTCAAATAAACAAACTCCACAAAAGTGAACATTCATTTTGTGACATTACATCTTAAATAAACAGTCTTTAAAAAATATCTAAGTGACTATGTATTCTGGTTTTAGTTTATATACACTTTTACTTCGAGCTCAATTTTAAACAAACCGCTGTATATTTATAAATTAATAGCCATAGTCCGTATTTTTTTACATAATAGCATATTAGAATTGTTAAACTACGTATTATATTAATTATTATGTTCCTTTCTGTGATGAGTATGGCTCCCAAACGATTTTTGTTGTTGTTTTGGTAAATGCAAGGGTAAATGGCATGTAATTAACTATTTAAAATAATGTAGGTATGTATTTCTTGAAGTCAAAAAGTAACAAAAGTAGTTTATATATGAATTAATACGTTTTTCATTATCAGAGCCGGGTCCCTACGAACGACGCCATCTTAGATTTAGGTATCAGGCCTTCTTGTTTAGAAGGCGTTGACCGAGCGCACTGGCCAAAACTTAATGGACATAAAATAACAACATTGCCTAATTGCCTAAATGTATTCTAGTGTAGTGTATGCAGGGCCGCTTTTACGGTAGCCTACAAACTTTGAAACAATTTTATTGCGGCTCACACTACACTCTGTCTATAAATTAGACCGTTCTTGGTGCTTATTCCATGCCACACACATTCATATTCGTATTTTCTGGCGTCCGTCATCCCGGCCAAATGCTAAATTAAAGAACACACACATATTTTGTAAAATTCGCGGATATACGTCTCTCTGGCTCGATGATAAATGATCTTGCGACTGTGAGCGCAGCACAAACACGTCCCGTCAGATGGAAATTCAGTGAGCAAAATAGAGAAAATCCTGGGGAAACGCATTTCAGAAAGTACCTAATGAGATGGGCTGGTTTGCTAGATAGAACGACACTCTCTGCTTAATTGAAATATATTTATTCAGTTGTGGAATTCATTTACACAAAGTTGTTCCAAAACATTGACTATTTTCATTGACTGACAGCAATATTGCAATATTGCAACTTTGCATTTACTCTTTAGCGACTTACAAAAGACACCAATTAAAATAACGGCACTCTCATAATTTGGAGAATATAGGGCCTGACTACTAATATCCAAGGAGTCTGTACACATTTGTCAATTTTAGTGACTTTTATTACAACATTAAGCATTACAAAATATCCAAATTATGCAGTTTTAATAAAATAATGAATGGAACTTTTCCAAATAATTTGGATTTGGCTGATTTAACTTTGGTTGGTATCTGTTGGATTGGATTAGATGCTCCTCGCTTGAAAGATTCTGGGTTAGAAACAGTAAATTTAAGCAACTTTGGCCTAGTTTGTGTCAATGTACTTTGGACTAGTTTATATAGTTATTCAAATTCAATTAATATAAAACATGAACTTGATAGACGAGATTTGGTAATGTTATGATTACGACCCCAAATCATGGATATTTTTGCTGAATTTATTAATTTTTTAGTATTGCTTGGTAAACTTCAAAATGTTGATCTGCCTATATGTATTTTACTATTGTGGCTACTTTGCGTAAATACAATGGTTTATTGCATTATTAATTAGGTGTCGAATATCTTACGGCTGCAGTCTGTTGTGTTTAATATTGTACCACTATAGGTTAATGATTCAGCACTTCTCGTTACCTGTGCCAGTTGGCTTGCACCAGACTCATTATGTCCGACATGTTTAGTAATTAACTATGTAATGATGGAATTGCAACTTTATAGTTATTTATTATAAATGTTTAACCGTTTATATATCTAAATAATAATAATACCATATTCCACTTGTAGTAATTAGTACCATTGTTTTACTCTAGTTATCCAAACATCGGCATTTCATTTCTACCCGTTAAAATATAGCTTTAAGATTAAGGAAATATATTCCTAATGTTAATTAAGAATTTATTCGCAATCGTAATTTTCTGCACTTTATATTATAATATATGTAATTTTTTATATAAAACACAGTATGCCTCCAATAATTGTCAGAATACAACGCCACAGGAAATTTGGCATGAGCAAAGCACACATGCCTGATGATTGATCGTGTAGCCAGCACACAAACGCATTTTCATTCCTTTTAATATTTATTTTATTTAATGTTCTTGGAGATCGTGCTTAATTTATTACAGATTTATAGTTTTTCTTTTTTAATTCGTACCTGATTCCACTTAAGAATACCGCGAGGGAATGATGACTTTCAGTTAATTGATTTTCTGTGTAACTGGCTCAGCTAGGCTTTGTAGTCCCATAAAGCGCGAGTTTTTGGCTTCTTAAGCAGTCTTTTTGGCAACGACAATGAACCGAGATAAAGCTTTCCAAATTTTTTTAAAAATTGTTTGATAAGCTTTAGTTACCTACAGTTTTTTTTGGTAATTGGAACTGATTTTAATTCTCCATTTGTCTCTGCCCAATTTCAAAGATGTTTAGACTGTAACTAACAGAGAACAATTCGGTAGGTAAGGAGTTCCAGATGCTCGTCACATGCCAGAAGAAAGAATTTTGGTAGAGGCTGGTTCTGGGTGTGCTCTGTTGAAGAGCATATGGATGAGAGCTTCTAGTTCGTCGTGCGAAACGAACAAAGCTGGTACTGGAGGGAATCAGAGTTGTCAAGTCGATCGAACACCTCCGTGATAATATCGGTAAAAAAGGGAGAGATCACCCACCATCCGCCTATGTTCCAAGGTGTGAAGGGAACGACTTAGTGTTTCGTCGTTAATAATTCTAACAGCTCGGTTCTGGATGGAGTCCAAGAGCGCCAGAGTATTTTTGGGAGCAGAACTCCAAATGTGAGAGCAATAATCCAGAGTAGGTTTGATTTGCGCTTTATAGAGTGTAAGCAGCTGATGAGAGCTGAAGTATTTTTTGGCACGGAAAAGTACACCCAGTTTTTGAGAGGCACACTTAGCGAGATCTCGGACATGCTCATCCCATGAAAAGTTAGTGCTTGCGGTTATTCCAAGAAGCGAAAGATTGGAGAATGGAGAAAGGATTTTCCCCTCCATGATGATGTCAAGGTAGTTTCCCTTAGTTTTTCTCCGGGAGAAGACAGCAGTCTGTGTCTTTTTGGCATTGAAGGTTACAAGATTGTTGGATCCCCATTCAACAATTGTGTTTAAGTCTCGATTGATTGAGTCAGCCTGTTGTCTTCTTAGTTGTCCCAGAGTGGCGGATGATAACGGTTTGTCATAAGAAAAGGATGATACAAGACTGCTATCGTCTGCATAGCTGTAAATGGGGTTTCCAGTAAGCTTTAGTAGGTCATTTATGTGCAGCAGGAACAAAGTTGGAGACAAAACCGAACCTGCACCAGCATTATTCGGATGCCATCGATAGCGACCTGAATACTCCTTTTATCAAAAAAACTAGACAATAGTATGTATGTACCGGTGTAGAACCGGTGGAAAGCCATAAGCTGTGAGTTTTTCCAGGAGTGATTGGTGCCACACCCGGTCAAAGGCTTTGGAGATGTCAAGAGCAACGACCCGGGACTCTTCGTGTTTTTCCATTGTTGAATTCCAGATGTGTGTTACATAGGACATCAGATCTCCTGTTGAGCGCTTCGCTCTAAATCCATATTGCCTATCAGATATTATGTTGTTCTGTTCAAGATATTTTAGGATCTTGGTGTTAATGACTTTTTCCATTACCTGGGCCACTACTGGGGTTAAAGATATTGGACGGCAGTTACTGGCAATATTTTTCTTTCCCTTCTTAGGTACAGGTTGCACTCTAGCGCGCTTCCAGAGGGCTGGGAAAATACCTCTATTGTAGCATAAGGTATATAGTTTGGTTAGAATAGATGTCAGCTCCAGTGCGCACTGTTTGAGAACAATGGGGGGGGGGGGGGATTCCATCTAGTCCAGCGGCCTTTGAGCAGACAAGACAACGAAGTAATCTTTTTTTGCTTGAAAACGATTTCTGGCATTGTTGTGGCGATCCTAGGCAACATTGGTGGAGTCTTTCCTTATGCATCAAGGGTCGAATTTCGTGCAAACATTGAAGCAAACAAGTCTGCCTTTTCCTTTGCAGTCACTGCAACGAAATTGTCTTCGCGCAATAGTGGTGGAAAACTTGGAGAAGAAGAGTTTTTCCTAATAGCCTTTGCAAATTCCCAAAATGATTTTGAGCCCTTCGGACAGTTCAAAAGGTTCTCGCGGACTCTCTGAATCAAAATCAGCTTTGGATTGATCAATAATTAGTTTGCATCTATTTCGTGCATTCAGAAAGGTCGGCGCGAAGCTACCGAAGGGTTGTTGCGCCATTTGCGATAAGTTTGGTTCTTTTTGGAAACCGCCTGAGTACACCTTTTGTTGAACCATGATTTTCCAGGCTAGGATCGTTTATTAGAGAAAGAAATTGAAGTCTCCATCCCAAGAAGAATGACGTCTGTAATGGATTCAGCTATTGCAGATGGATCACTGGATTTAAAACAGACGTCCCTCCAAGGGAATGGCAAGAAAAAGTCACGAAGTTCACTCCAGTTTGCATGTTTATAGTGCCACACTTTGCGAGGAAACGCTTTAGAGGACGGTGGAGTTGGACAGGTGGACAAAGCTGACATAAGCCTGTGATCAGAGTTACAAAACATATTATAAATCTAACTTACATTAGCCTTGTAACGCTAAGCTAGGGCAACAACCCCCTGCAGACCTCTTTGACATATGACTTTTGGTATATTCAAGTAAGTAGAGCACCTACAACATGTTTTCTTGGCTTTTCTGTTCTGGAATTTCTTCTTTAACGCCTACGTGCTGCTTTATTGCATCCCGCAGCTTTAGATATAAACATGGAACATATAGTCTAATTTGTGTCTTTGGCTTCATAAGTTCCAAAGATAAATCCCTTAGGAAGATTTAACGTTCTAGTTCGTTTTCTATGTTGGTTGAATAGATAACCTGGCAATCAATTAATTCCACCAATATTCACTAAACAAACAATACCGTCAAGCTTCATCTGTAAAGCTTTTGAAAACTAGGTACTACCATTTTTTGACAATAACAGTTACTTCTGTATCATGCGAGATATCATTTAGCATGCTAAAGTTAATTTTAAGTCATCCTCAACACGGATGACTCCTTAATTTAGCCATACTTAGTACTGAGCAAGAAATTACAGAAAAAATATATTATAACCAAATATTAGACAAGATAGCATTAGAAAAATCTAGATTTATATTTTAAGATATAAGTAATGCAGTTTTGTTTTTAGTGCAATTTGTTTTTGATAAAAAAATATGCTTAAATTTTTATATTGATTATATTTGCAAGTCAGGTTAAAACATATAAGGGAAGGGGGCAGGGGGCGCCAAACCTTACTGGGTTTTCCCTTTCACGGGCAGATTTATGTGATTGTTATTCTCTTTACCTTACATTAGGACCTAACATACCTATTCCGAACTTTGAATTTATATCTTCAAATATAAAACATTAACTATTTCATACTTGAGAATATTGGAACGCACCTCACTGGTGTCGACAAATACAGTTCCGAAGTACTTGAAGCCGTACCTTCGTTTCGAACACTCACTTGACGGATGTCAAAGATATCCTTTTTTGGCAATTGACTGAATGTACTTTATGTAAAGTGAGATTACCCTTTTAAAAGGTATGTTTTAGCTTTGTGTTTCTCTATTAGATAGTTAAAATAATTTATATTTTAACAAGGGTCCTGCCTCGGGACTGAATCTCCATTCTCCGCCCGGTCCTTTCCTGGCCTAGAGAGTTTTTTTATCAAAATGATGTTGACCGCATCGTGTGACGTGCAGCTTTGCAGAAAGCAGTAATGAGCCTTATTTGGGGTTAACCAAGCAGCCGTGTGAGTTGGGAAATACCCACCAACCCCTACCAGTGATTTCCACTTCTGTGTAACCAGGTGTAAAAGACAAACATGTAGGTCCTTTAATCACATATCTTAATTTTATCGAACTTACAGTTAAGTGACTTTTAATCAATAACTCTATAACCTTAATTAGAATTGAGACCTAATTAAATAGCTTAAATAGGATCTTTGATGTCTATTTTGCTACGCTGAACCCAAGGTGAAGTTGAATTTATAGAAGTTACTTTAATGCTTTT